>AP025095.1:7029-22018 GCA_036186865.1 Eustoma russellianum | reverse complement strand
TCGTTGGGATATATTGGGTATGATTGTTGATTGTTGATTAGTTATAACAAACTAACTATGAGTTTTGTTAACTGTAACTGTGACAATATTTGTGGGACGGAAAGAGTAATAAATAAAAAGAACCATACATACATAGAGCTAGTTTGCATATGAACCAAGTAAACGGTACTAAAGCATGTTTTTTTGAGGACATGGTAGAAAAGTTTAATCAAAGTTGCCCGTTTCTGTCTTTATTAACATACAATGCAGTACATCAATAGTATGAAAAGCGCTAAATGTTCATGTGGTCTACGTGTAATGGTACTGGAAACAAAAGGTCCTATCAAGTAAATATTGATTTGGTCTAAGTTACATGTTATCCATAATGTCATATCATATATGTCTTCTCAAATATTTGCATCCCTTCTTACACGGGTTGGGATCTCATAACCCCACTTTCCTCACTCCCTTTGTGACCGCGCGACACGTGGCAGCAAGGAGGGGTGGTGAGGCTAGATGCGAATGACCCTCATCTAGCCTCACCACCCTCCTTGCTGCCACGTGTCGCGCGGTCACGCGTCACCGCACCATCTTTACGGTGAGGGGATCCTATCCCTTCTTACACCCAAGACAATTCATTCACATCCGAAAAATTTCCATATTTTGTGAAACTATGTGTCCATCTTAATTCTTAAATTTGTATATTCATATATTATCCCCTCTTGTTTTCAATTCTTTCTTCTTGTTTGCAATTCAAGTTGCGCTATGTTTCTGATATGGATGTTCAACGAAACGAAGAGTTCGCGAACTGTTTGTGTTTGGTTTGTATTTGTTCGGTAATTGTCTGTAAATGAGTCGAATTCGAACAACTGTTTGGCTTCGTTTACTAAAACAAGCAGAATTTTCGCGAACTATTCGGCTCGTTTAAGCAGTTATAGTGTTATCGAACTGAACTCGAACCAATTTGAGTTCGTTTAGCTAAACGAACCGAACCAAACAGTTCATTTATCTAAATGAATCCGAATTCAAAAACCTAGTATTCGGTTCGGCTTGGTTCGTTAACACCCTAGTTTCTGATTATATATGTCCTTCATACTCTCTCTAGCTGTTTTGCATCTTCTTCTTTTTTTCCCTTTCATTGTTTTTTGAAGTTTTATTTGAATAAGGATACTAATTTCACCCTAGACTTTCATGCTAAATTTGGATGCAAACGAAGACTTACATCATGTATTACATCCGACCTAGTGCCAAATGTAAACAAGTTGCAAATTAAATCAACCATCACTCCATGCCTTTCTTAATTGAATTTGCAATAAACATATCCGTCATTTTTATTAGCAAAATAACCGTAAGTACACCATAAAAAAAAATTAAATTTGCACACAACTGCTTAAGACAGGTAATATTTCTATTTAAAACAGTTTTTTATTTTTTTTTCTCTCGATAAATACAACTTTTTACACCACCTTAGGTATTTCACGACAACAACCGGATTTCTTAACCACACTTTTCTCACCAATTCTCACCCACTTTGTGACCACGCGACGCGTGGCAGCAAAGAGGGGTAGTGAGGCTAGATACGGGTGACCCTCATCTAGCCTCACCACCTCTTGCTGCCACGTGTCGCTCGATCACGCGTCACCCGCATTCCATTTGCGGTGAGAGGATCCTATCCCAACTAACAAGCCCACTAATGTAATGCAAAGCCGAGTCCACAGCAACAAGCTCTTGCTCGCCTTGGTACCTTATCATCATGATATCGAAGATTCCCAAATTTTGTCGGATTGAATTGCCCCTAATCCCCAGTATTATAACTGCCAGCATTTTACACGCTGATGCAAAAGATTAAGCTGCTGTAGGGGAAGAATTGCTACACTTTTCAATTGGAACGCCTTTATTGCAAATTCTGCAAGAATTTGGGGAGTCTTGAATGCCCTTTTTTGGATTTTATATAATAGAAAGAAACATATAGAGATATGAATGGAGGAGGGAAAAGATCGAATAGACGTGAAGATGAAGAAGATGACGATGAAGCAACTGGAAGAGGCCGTGATGCATGGGAGAAAACTTATGCAGATGAAAGATCATGAGAATCTTTATAAGGAGACGGGCTTCTTGAACCGATAGATGACAAAGCCCTTATCATGCTCAGTATCGCAGACGCCTTAGAACTGCTACTACTGTTCGAATTCAGAAGGGCCTCATTCGATAACTCGACATTGTTATTGATCTTTCCAGGGTACCTATTTCGATTTTCGTTTTCTTTATGGGCGATCCTCCTTTTTTTCTTTGTTAAATTAGCTGATTTGGAGTTAAAGTTTTAAACCTTAATGTATTCTTTTTTCTTTCTTTCTTTCTTTTTTTTTTTTTTTTGGGGGGGGGGGGGGGAGGGGGGGTTATATAGTTGTAGATATTTCGTTTTCTTTACGGGTTTCTCTTTGTAGATAATTTGAAACAATCGGAAGCACAGATGACACCCTTACATACCTAAGTATGGCCCATGTAATTGATCCTGCAAAGATGACACAATGAATCTGAACATCTCCAGACAAGCTACTTGGTCGATGTTTCCTTAAAATTGAGAAAAAATGGAGACAGCTGTGTGTAGCCGAAAGACTGATTATGGATTTGCAACAGCAAGTTTAAATACGGTATACGTATATTCTAGTAATCTATTTACTTGGATCTTGATATTATTCTAGAATTGGATGACTTAGTTATTATAGTAGTACTGGGAGTGTAATTGTCAAAAACTTTTTATAAGTGTGTTTCTTCGTGAGCTTGTTCTAGATGATTGTCTTGTTAGTTGTAAAGCAGGAAAGTGAAGTTAATTAATATATTTCAGTGCCACATTGATATTATGTTGTATTGACCAGCAATCATCCTGACGTACAGGCAGCTGAAGAGATGGATCACAAACCAAGCCGAATGGTTGTGGTTGCAAGGCGAGAAAAGCTTCATCAGGGAATTCTTTTTTATCGGAATCCGTTCAGTCAAATGGCCTGGTAACACTAAAAGACGGTTTTGCTCACTGCTTAACTGAAATTGGTGGCAGTCCTGAGGCCCATATCAAGGCATCGATGGGCAAATTAGGATGTTTGGGTGATACCTCTCTTCAGAATGGTTTTGATCTTGTTTATTTTTAAATCAAATTCCATCCTATGGTCACTGGGAAGCTCTTATCTTATGTTCTGGCTCTCAGTACTTGTGATTCACGGGATATAATGGAAACAATTGAGAAATGCAAAAAAGATAAGATAAGGTGCTCAGTTATTGGCCTTTCAGCTGAACCATATATTTGTAAATACTTGTGCCTAGAGACTGAAGGGTCGTATTCAGTTGCAGTGGATGAGGTGAGTCTGTTGTATAATAAAAAGTATGACTGCTTTTGTACAACTGGTTGAACAAACTTGACAAATAACTCATATAATCTTGATGTTTTGCAACACATTTAAAAGAATTGGCCCTCGAGCATGCACCCCCACCTCCAGCAATTGCAGAATCTAATCAAGATGGGTTTCCCCCAAATAGCTGCAGAAGGAGTGATCTCAATCTGTTCATGTCACAAAGAGGCTAAGGTTGGTGGGGGCTATACTTGTCCAAGATGTAAAGCGCGTGTGTGAATTGCCTACTGAATGTCGTATATGTGGGTTGACCCTTGTTTCTTCTCCCATTTGGCAAGGTCATATCATCGTTTATTAGAGAACGAAACTGACATTCCTGTAAAGCACAAGGATGAGGCCGAAGTGCCATCACAGTGATGAGCCGAGATGAATGTCCGAGGTCATCCCAAAGATGAGCCGAAGTGCCATCATAGGGATGAGCCGAGATGAATGTCCGAGGTCATCCCAACGATGAGCCGAAGTGCCATCACAAGGATGAGCCGAGATGAATGTCCGAGGTCATCCCAAGGATGAGCCGAAGTGCCATCATAGGGATGAGCCGAGATGAATGTCCGAGGTCATCCCAAGGATGAGCCGAAGTGCCATCACAGGGATGAGCCGAGATGAATGTCCGAGGTCATCCCAGTGATGAGCCGAAGTGCCATCACAGGGATGAGCCGAGATGACATGCCGAGGTCATCCCAGTGATGAGCCGAAGTGCCATCACAGGGATGAGCCGAGATGTAAATGCCGAGGTCATCCCAGTGATGAGCCAAATTGCCATCACAGGGATGAGCCGAAAATGACATGCGAGGTCATCCCAGTGATGAGCCAAATTGTCATCACAGGATGAGCCGAGATGACATGCCGAGGTCATCCCAGTGATGAGCCAAAGTGCCATCACAGGGATAGCGAGATGACATGCCGAGGTCATCCCAGTGATGAGCCAAAGTGCCATCACAGGGATGAGCCGAGATGACATGCCGAGGTCATCCCAGTAATGAGCCAAGTGCCATCACAGGGATGAGCCGAACCGATAGGCTCAACACAAAGATGAGCTCAACACAGGGATGAGCTCAACATAGAGACCGAGTCGAGTCCAGGACTCTCTCCTTAAGACGAATTGCGCCGGTATACTGTGCCCAACCGAAAATTTGCAAACGTCTCCCAGGATACAACGGCTAACAGTTCATACGAGTGACACTACTACGGTTAGAACTCCACGAACCTGACAAATGTTCTGACTTCCTCAATTGGATGAAATGTAGCAGCAGTGTATGCAGTATGCAGCAATAGATTGTGCAGTAGGAAAAGAGAAGGAAAAATCTGTGTTTGCAGAAGCAGTGCACTGCCTCTATTTATAGAGGGAATTCTTGGAGGTTACGGCAACCCACGACCCGCACTGATCGGCCAGTAACCCCACGTTCACCACGCACCCCACGGCCGTCTCAGCTCGCCACCCACGACTGTCTCAGCTCGGCCATTATCCCACGACTGGGAACCAGTCAGTTGAAACTGTCAGCTCAATCTGAGCCGTTAGATCGTAGGATTAAATCATAACCGTAGGATCAAGTAAAATTATTTTCTGGAAAAAATTTAAAAGAAAATTTATCCAAAAAGATAAGAACCGGGCGGGCGAGCCACGAGCCACGAGCCCGAGCACGAGCCGAGCCGAGCCGGCCGGACGGGCGGCGCGCGCGCGTGTGGCACTTTCTAAGTCTTCCCCTCCGGTCAAAACTTCTCATGCCTTAGGACACATCTAAAGTGCCTCTCCTAGCACTATATTTGGTGGCATTTTTCCTTCAATTGGCCAATGTGGTATATTTACAAAAAGATGATGTGTCTTCTTCTCATGAAGCCACATCACCAATTTTCCAATTTGCAACCAATTTTTATTCCTACTTTGAGCATTAATTTCTCATTCACCCGATATCGAAATTGAGTGATTCAAAAGCCTAAAATCATCTACTCATCACATAGATAATTTAGGATTCATTAGTTTTTCATTTTTGATTAACGAAAACTAATCTTAATTAAGCTCAAAGTATGTTGCTCACCAACTTTGGACAAACCCATTTATAAATTTTCCTCCAACAATCCCCACATGAATGGAAATTAATGCAAATGCAGATGCAGACTCTAACAAGAAGTCAGACAAGAAAATATTGCATCAGAGAGGTAGCTTCTGGCTTTGAACCTTTCGTAGTGATGTATCATCAGATTCACTCAGCTAAGTAGTGACTTGATGTCTTGAACTAGTCAGCCTTTGCTGTGAACCTAGACAACAATACTCACACAATATTTTCTTTAACACTCTTTTGGTTCTCATGGTTGTGTTCGTTTTGGCCATGAACAACCTGGTTTCAGAAAGTGTTTTAGAGATTTCTTGCCTCACAGAATTCTCATAGAAGCGGCCCCACTTCACACTTACATAGGTGATTCCTATCAAGAGCATTCTGCCATAACCCACTTGATGTATCAAGATATAGGACATCATTAAAAGCTTTAGCTTACCCTAAATATTCTCTGCAGACAGCACTTTTATGTAGCGGAATGAGTAAGTGCTAAACTGAACCTTCATAACTTGGTTGTCCCATTGAACCAAGATCTTGGGATCTCCAGTCAACAAGGTTGGGTTACCGTTACAAAGACTCTTGCGTAGTAGGCTTAAGTCCCATTTCGTTTGTCAATTTTGACATCTGATCTCTAGGCAAGCCTTTTGTAAGCGGATCCGCAAGATTCTCCTTTGATTTTATGTAATCAATGGAAATCACGCCATTAGAGATCAATTGCTTAATGGTATTATGTCTCCGACGTATGTGTCGAGACTTACCATTGTAGATGCTGCTTTGTGCTCGTCCTATAGCAGACTGACTATCACAGTGTATGCTGATAGGAGCGATTGGCTTAGGCCAACATGGAACATCTTCTAGGAAATTTCGAAGCCATTCAGCCTCTTCTCCAGCTTTATCTAGTGCTATAAACTCGGCTTCCATAGTGGACCGAGCTATGCACGTTTGTTTTGTAGATTTCCATGACACAGCACCTCCACCAACAGTGAATAGGTATCCACTGGTGGACTTAGAGTCCTTACTATCTGATATCCAATTCGCATCACAATATCCTTCCAATACTGCTGGATATCTTGTATAGTGTAAACCAAGGTTCATTGTGTACTTCAAGTACCCTCATCACTCTATTTAGAGCTTTCCAATGATCTTCACTTGGATTACTCGTAAACCTGCTCAATTTGTTTACTGAACAGGCTAAGTCTGGTCTTGTACAGTTTGTTATGTACATCAGACTTCCTATTACCTGTGAGTACTTCAATTGAGCTACAGGTTCACCTCGGTTCTTTCTTAAGTGTACACTTAAGTCTAGTGGGGTCTTTATTGGTTTTGTATCGAACATATTGAATCGTTGAGAACAGATTCAATATAGTGAGTTTGTGACATAACAAGGCCTTCAGTTATCCGAGAAATTTTTATTCCTAGAATAACATTGGCAACCCCCATATCTTTCATATCAAAATTTCGTGTTAACATCTTCTTGGTATTCAAAATGATGTCACGAGTACTGCCCATGATGAGCATGTCATCTACATATAGACACACTATCACATAGGCATCTGGTGTGTTCTTGATGTACACACACTTGTCACACTTGTTGATCCTGAAGCCATTTAACAACATTGCCTCATCAAACTTCAAATGCCACTGTTTGGGTGCTTGTTTTAAGTCCGTACAAAGACTTGACAAGTTTACACACATTTTTCTCTTGTCCTGGTACAGCAAACCCTTCAGGTTGCTCCATATAAATTTCTTCTTCTAACTCACCGTTCAGGAAGGCAGTCTTCACATCCATCTGATGTATTTCTAAGTCGTAGACTGCAGCGATAGCAACTAGCATTCTTATTAAAGTGATCCTAGTTACCGGTGAGTAGGTATCAAAAAAGTCAAAGCCTTCCTTTTGTCGATAGCCTTTAGCTACCAACCGGGCCTTGGTATTTGTCAATAGACCCATCTTCTTTCAGCTTTTTCTTAAGATCCCCTTGCATCCGAGTGGTTTACTTCCTGGTGGAAGGTCAACCAGCTCCCAAGTGTGATTTTGAAGAATCGATTCTATCTCACTATTTACTGTCTCTTTCCAGAAGGGAGCTTCTGGAGTTGACATCGCCTCAGAAAAGGTTCTTGGATCGTTTTCTACTAAGTATTGTTAGAAAATTTGGTCCAAAAGATGTTGGTACTCTGGTTCGTTTGCTTTGACGCAGTTCCTCAATTTCTTGAGGAGTCGTCTCACACACTCGCTTACTAGTGCTTGCTTCTTTGTTGTTTTCGTCTTTCTTTGGAAAGACATCTTCAAAGAACACTGCATTCTTGATTCCATGACAACATTCTCATGTATGTCAGGAATGTCCGACTTGTGCACCAAGAATCGATATGCACTACTGTTAGTTGCATATCCTATGAATATGCAATCAATTGTTTTAGGCCCAATTCCTAACTTGTCTTGGTTTGGGTACTGCAACCTTCGCCAGACACCCCCATACTTTCAAGTATTTGTAACTAGGCTTATGGCCTTTCCAAAGCTCGTATGGGGTTTCATCCATCTCTTAGGTGGAATTCTATTTAAAATGACGTTGGCAGAGAGAATTGCTTCGCCCAGAAGTTCTGTGGTAAACCCGAACTTATCAACATAGCATTCATCATCTCTTTCAGAGTACGGTTTTTGCGTTCAGCAATACCATTCGATTGAGGTGAATATGGTGCAGTCGTTTGATGAATAATGCCATGTTCTGAACAGAATTCATTAAACGGTGCATCATATTCGCCACCTCTATCACTACGAATTGTCTTAATTCGTTTGCTAAGTTGATTCTCAACTTCATTTTTATAGTCCTTGAAAGCATCAAGGGCCTCGTCTTGCTACTTAGCAAATAGACATAACAGTATCGTGTGCAATCATCGATAAAGTTACAAAATATTTTTTACCACCTCTTGTTTGCACAAATTTTAAATCACACACATCAGTATGAATTAAATCTAAAGGTTCAGTGTTCCTTTCTATTGAAGGAAATGGCATCTTTGTCATTTTTGCTTCAACACATACTTGGCATTTTCCTTTACTAATGTTCAGTTTGGGTAATAGGTCAAGATTAATCATCCTTTGTATTGACTTATAATTAACATGTCCCAAACGAAAATGCCATAAACAAGAAGACTCAAGCATATAAGCAGAAGTAGAAGCATTCTTATTGGCCTCTTTGGGCAAAGTTTTCTTGGGTACAACAGTCATCACACTAAGTTTGAACATGTTGTCGGTCAAGTACCCCTTTCCCAGAAATACCCCATTCTTACTCAGAATAAATTTATTACAATCAAATACTAGTCTAAAACCATGACTGACTAGTAAAGCTCAGAAACTAAGTTCTTGCGGATGTCAGAAACGTGCAATACATCTCGCAAAGTCAATTCCTTTCCTGAAGTCATCTTCAGAATCACATTGCCCGAACCTTCAATCTTCGAGCTATCAGAGTTCCCCATGTACAGCTTTCATTATTCTTTGCCGGAGAATAGTCTCTGAACATCGCCCTGTTTGCACAGACATGTCGAGTGGCTCCAGTGTCCACCCACCATTCACGAGGATTTCCAACTGCGTTGCATTCAGAAACAACAGCGCACAAATCCAGATCATCCATCTGACTGACAAGGTTGGCTTTCGCTTTTTCCTGCTTTTTCTTGGGCTTACGGCAGTCAACACTGCGGTGCCCCTGAGTTCCCACAGTTATAACATTTTTCAGTGAACTTTTGGCAACTTTCTTGCCTTTAGGGTTCACTCCGACAGGATTTCTCTTTTTCTTTTTCGTCGCCTCTGCGACATGAGCTTTAGCATGACCAGAACTCGAACTTGGCCTTTTTTCGGATCTACGATTGTCCTCCTCTATACGGAGTCGAACAATCAGATCCTCCAATGTCATTTCCTTTCGCTTGTGTTGAGATAGCTTCTAAATTCCCTCCACGAAAGAGGTAACTTCTCAATCACAGCCGCCACTATGAAAGATTCACTGAGCGACATGCCCTCTTCTTCCATTTCGGCCACCAACATCTGTAATTCCTCAATCTGAGAAACAACAGTCTTGGAATCTGACATTTTAAAATCAAGAAATTTGCCAACGACAAACTTCTTGGTACCGGCATCCTCCGTGGCGGTACTTCTTATCTAAGGCCATCCACAATGTCTTTGCAGTTTTATAAGTACAGTACAGTCCATACAATGAATTATCTAAACAACTCAAAATATGACTCAAGCATACATAATTGTTAAAATTCCATGCTTCAGCCATCAAATGGTTTTGCATGTTCAGATTCGGATCTTCAACCGGAACCACCTCCGGAGGATCTTCATTCAGCATCTTTGCTAAGCCCAATGTTGTCAAGAAAAACAGCATCTTTTGCTGCCAGCGTTTGAAGAAACTGCCTCCAAACTTCTCAGGCTTCTCAACCTGTCCAGCAGCAGGAACAGGTGCAGGAATGGGTGCAGCAACAGTAGGTGCGATTGGAACAGCAGTGTTCTGTTCCTCAGCGCCGATGTGCGAGTTAGAGCTTTCGTTCTCCATCTCGTTTCAATTTCTGACAATGATGAAACAAGAGGTCAGTATACCAACAGAATACTGTAAATAAATCGGTACAAAACTGAGATAAGAACATACAAATTCGTCTTAAGTTTGTTGTCTCATTTACAAAACTCAGATTTATTAGAGAACGAAACTGACATTCTGTAAAGCACAAGGATGAGCCGAAGTGCCATCACAGTGATGGGCCGAGATGAATGTCCGAGGTCATCCCAAGATGAGCCGAAGTGCCATCATAGGGATGAGCCGAGATGAATGTCCGAGGTCATCCCAAGGATGAGCCGAAGTGCCATCACAAGGATGAGCCGAGATGAATGTCCGAGGTCATCCCAAGGATGAGCCGAAGTGCCATCATAGGGATGAGCCGAGATGAATGTCCGAGGTCATCCCAAGGATGAGCCGAAGTGCCATCAACAGGGATGAGCCGAGATGAATGTCCGAGGTCATCCCAGTGATGAGCCGAAGTGCCATCACAGGGATGAGCCGAGATGACATGCCGAGGTCATCCCAGTGATGAGCCGAAGTGCCATCACAGGGATGAGCCGAGATGACATGCCGAGGTCATCCCAGTGATGAGCCAAATTGCCATCACAGGGATGAGCCGAAATGACATGCCGAGGTCATCCCAGTGATGAGCCAAATTGTCATCACAGGGATGAGCCGAGATGACATGCCGAGGTCATCCCAGTGATGAGCCAAAGTGCCATCACAGGGATGAGCCGAGATGACATGCCGAGGTCATCCCAGAGTGATGAGCCAAAGTGCCATCACAGGGATGAGCCGAACCGATAGGCTCAACACAAAGATGAGCTCAACACAGGGATGAGCTCAACATAGAGACCGAGTCGAGTCCAGGACTCTCTCCTTAAGACGAATTGCGCCGGTATACTGTGCCCAACCGAAAATTTGCAAACGTCTCCCAGGATACAACGGCTAACAGTTCATACGAGTGACACTACTACGTTAGAACTCCACGAACCTGACAAATGTTCTGACTTCCTCAATTGGATGAAATGTAGCAGCAGTGTATGCAGTATGCAGCAATAGATATGCAGTAGGAAAAGAGAAGGAAAAAATCTGTGTTTGCAGAAGCAGTGCACTGCCTCTATTTATAGAGAGAATTCTTGGAGGTTACGGCAACCCACGACCGCACTGATCGGCCAGTAACCCCACGTTCACCACGCACCCCACGGCCGTCTCAGCTCGGCCACCCCACGACTGTCTCAGCTCGGCCATTATCCCACGACTGGGAACCAGTCAGTTGAAACTGTCAGCTCAATCTGAGCCGTTAGATCGTAGGATTAAATCATAACCGTAGGATCAAGTAAATTATTTTCTGGAAAAAATTTAAAAGAAAATTTATCCAAAAAGATAAGAACCGGGCGGGGCGAGCCACAAGCCACGAGCCCGAGCACGAGCCGAGCCGAGCCGGCCAGACGGGCGGCGCGCGCGCGTGTGGCACTTCTCTAGGTCTTCCCTTCGGTCAAAAACTTCTCATGCCCTTAGGGCACATCTAAAGTGCCTCTCCTAGCACTATATTTGGTGGCATTTTCCCTTCAATTTGCCAATGTGGTATATTTGCAAAAAGTGATGTGTCTTCTTCTCATGAAGCACATCACCAATTTTCCAATTTGCAACCAATTTTTATTCCTACTTTGAGCATTAATTTCTCATTCACCCGATATCGAAATTGAGTGATTCAAAAGCCTAAAATCATCTACTCATCACATAGATAATTTAGGATTCATTAGTTTTCATTTTTGATTAACGAAACTAATCTTAATTAAGCTCAAAGTATGTTGCTCACCAACTTTGGACAAACCCATTTATAAATTTTTCCTCTAACATGCTTTTGTACAACTGGTTGAACAAAACTTGACAAATAAACTCATATAATCTTGATGTTTTGCAACACATTAAAAGAATTGGCCCTCGAGCATGCACCCCCACCTCCAGCAATTGCAGAATCTAATCAAGATGGGTTTCCCCCAAATAGCTGCAGAAGGAGTGATCTCAATCTGTTCATGTCACAAAGAGGCTAAGGTTGGTGGGGGGCTATACTTGTCCAAGATGTAAAGCGCGTGTGTGAATTGCCTACTGAATGTCGTATATGTGGGTTGACCCTTGTTTCTTCTCCCATTTGGCAAGGTCATATCATCGTTTATTTCCTATTACACCATTTGAAGATGTGCGACCATCCTCTATGAACTGTCCAAGAAAGATTCTGGGTAACTGTTTTGGTTGCCAGCAAATCTCCTTAACTCTGGTAAGTTGCTTGCAAGCAATGTTTGATTTGCACCCCGTCTGGTTTGGTCAAACATAAGGAAAACTTTTTTTTTTTTTTTATGTCATCTCTTAGTGCACGTATATCTTTCAGCTAAAAGCATTGCAGGGGAAAAGCGAAATTATCATACTCATCGAGTCCAAAAGCAAGAATGTTTCTTGTAGTTCTTTATTCAGAAGCTTAATAACACTGCTTTTTTTCCAACTGAGCTAGGGGAAGAAAGATATGAAAGCATAATTATATAATGTGGAATAGGTGCTTTTTGGTGTAGGATAAAGGAAAGAAAACTGTTATCTCGGCTATATACTGATTCTGGATGGAGATTGATATTCTAAATTTAATTGCAAAGAATATGAGACTGGGAAGAGCGAAAAGGAACTAGGAATCATATTTCTAATATAGAAGGGATCTGAGCTACAGTCTTTCTGGTCTCATTTTGCAGGATGGTTTTTTAATTTTTAAATGTTCCTATTCCACCTAAATGTATCTGGCTAATGGTTATACTCTTGTGAAATGCTTGCTGAATGTTTTAGTTATCTCATTTCTGTCATAGGTCTCCTAGAAAATCTCTCCCAAAAATCCCAGCAACTTTGCATTCAAAGCGGTGGGGAAAACCATATGGCCATTTGCTCATGGAAGAATTTATGCTCAGTTGTCATCGAGAGAGAGAGAGAGAGAACTGTTATAGAAATTAGTATTAATAAACACTCAATGTTTGTTATTTGAATGCCTACTTATAAATTCATTGTTGGTTGCAGAAAAGTTGCCTGTTCCTTCGTTGTGTGCCCAAAATGCAAACAAAATCTCCTGCCCTGATTGTGACATATATATTCACGGAGCTTCCACAGTTGTCCTGGTTGTGAGAGCTTCAGGCAATCCAAATCAGTGACCGCTATGGAGGAGTAAATCTCATCATTATATTGTGTCGTCCTTTCCTTTGCAAGAGTGATTGTCCTAGCTTGTGAGAACGGCAGGCATTTTAAGTCATTGCCTATACTGTGGAAGGGTGAAACTGATCGTTCTGGAGCAGTACTCTGTCAAGATACTAGTTTTTGAAGCACAAGCTATCTGAAGAATACGATTTATTGTCGCTTATCTTTGATATCGATCGATGATCCTGCACAAAAACGCCAGAAAAGAACCTTCTCCAGGGTTCTACACATTCCTGCTGGACATAGCATGGATTGGTGGTGGCAGTCGGTTTGGTATTGGTAGTCTTTCATAAGTTAAAGCTACTCAAGAGCTGAGAATTCAAGTTCTTTTGCTTTCGTTTGAATTGCTGAACTGAGAATAATGTCATGTTTCTGGGGGAATTTTGTCATGTTTACAAATGCACAACGTTGTTGTTCCCTCTGTTCCACACAGTGGGCTTGGCTTAGGATTTGCCCACCGAATGGAACTTAATGAAACAACGTATGAGTTTCTTGAGGATTTGCGTTCTCCTGGTGGGAGACATGGCATTTTAAGCGGCTCCTTATGGTTTATGGTTAAAGTTAAGCCGAGGCTTGTTTGGCAAGGGGAACAATTTTTACCCCCAAAGGAAAACAACTTACCACATTGTCTTAGAGGCTTTTGTCTATGGTGGTATGAGAGGTCGGATGTACGCAACCATGCCAATGTGTTAGAAACACACAGAGGTTGTTTTCCGATGACCTATGATAAAAATTGCTGTGAAGCTGTGTCGATCAACTGCTATTTCACAATATAAGAGCGCAACTAATTTAGTGAGTCATTTTGTTTATTAACATCATATTTCAAAGGTAAAGAAGATTGTTTCCTTGACTTTATTGAAAATAGAAATAAATAATACTAATGATGTTATGCATTACTTCTTTATTTTCAAAAATCAATCATAACTCCCATCAATCTCTTGAGCAAAATCCTACCATTTTTTATTTTAATATTACAAATAATATCAAAAATATTCTCGAAAGGTTATAGCTTTTTTTTACCGACACTTCTTCCTCTTTGAAGCACAATAGAGTTCGATGAAGGTCTTAAAGTTCGGTTGGGATAACAGGAGGTAAGAAATGAGGTAAAAAATGAGGCCTCTAATTACAGGTTGCCACGTGTACAAAAGTAGAAGAAGTTTAATTTTTTTTTGTTTTAAAAAAATAGTTACTTGTACACGTGGCATCGCGTGATTGGAGTCCTCATTTCTTACCTCATGTGAATGAACAAACGAAAATGCCAGAGAATTTTAAGGGACATGTGAAACATGTAATTGCGTTACTCGGTATCGTATGTCTGGCCAACAATGACTAGTTTTAGTAACAAACGACGTCGTCACAGTCCCTTCTCGTTGCCAGTTTACCACGCATGTTTCATTTAATTAATTGTTATCCTTATGTTATTGCAAGATAATTTATCAAATGTAACCAAAAAAAATAGTTTATCAAAAATTGTTAAAGCTTGCTCAAGAAATAAAAAAACGTTCCCAGTGCAATAGAGTCCCTTGTTTATGTAAGGTCTAAAAAAAATTAGATCATTTTCTTTGTTTATGTAAGGTCTAAAAAAAATTGCAACGTAATCTGATATAAGTAATCATATCTTATTTTTTTTTGCACTAGATTGTTTTCAAAAATGATAAAAAAAGAGTTGCTACTATTTACTTTTTTTTTCCCCCGAAGCCAAACGAGAGTCGGCGAAGAGAAAGGGAAAAAATGAAAAGGAAAATCCAACGACGCGCGTAAGGGCAGTCTCACAAACAGA
>AP025094.1:720375-811620 GCA_036186865.1 Eustoma russellianum | reverse complement strand
AACGGCCATTTGCAGATTTGACAGTTTGTATTTAGGCCATGAAGCAATAGTCCACTTCCCGAATTTTTCCAAATTCCATCAACAGTTTTAACTCCGTGCATCCATCTTTATTTTAGTTGACTTCGCTTCAACCCCAACCGGCAAAATAGAGAATTTTCCATATTAGTCCTCCCATGGTCCGCATTATAGAAATTATAATAAGAGAATATTTGCACAGTAGAATAATTGATCACTTGTATTCACAGAAAGTTCTGAGGTTCAACCTCTTACAAAGTTCATCCTACAATGAGATATTTATATACAGAAGTGAGAGAGAAGAAACATGCACTACTTATTGTTTACAACGGCTATTTTCAAGTCAATCATCCAAGAGATGATTAAACCATAACGGCTACATTAAAACATAACGGCTATATACATAGTAAACCTTTATTTTCTACACTCCCCCTCAAGCTTGGTAAACACATTTGTACATCCAAGCTTGGATAGTAATTTTGCAAACTGGCCGGGAGAAACATACTTAGTGAGAATATCAGCAACTTGTTCAGAGGACGGAATATAATGAATACTCAGAGACTTGTCTTCAACCTTCTCCCTAATAAAATGTCTATCAATCTCAACATGCTTGGTTTTGTCATGATGAATAGGGTTCTCAACCATATGAATTGCAGAAATGTTATCACAAAAAATCTGGATCTGTGAATTAGAAACATTTTGATGTAGATCCTTGAGCACTCTTTTTATCCACAAACCTTCACAAACATCAAGGGCCAGTGCTCTAAGCTCTGCTTCAGCACTGCTACAAGCTACAACAGATTGCTTCTTACTTCTCCATGTCACTAAATTGCCCCAAAGAAAAGTACTGTATCCAGAAGTGGACCTCATATCACTTTTAGAGCCTCCCCAATCTGCATCCGTGTAAACTTGAATATCTCTACGATCATGTTTGCCGAAATATAGACCTTGTCCAGGTGATCCCTTAAGATAACGTAAAATTCTCATGACAACTTGTAAATGTACACTAGTTGGTGCATGCATAAACTGACTTACATAACTAACAGAATAACAAATATCAGGTCTAGTGTGTGATAAATAAATTAGTTTACCAACTAGTTGTTGATATGAATGAATATCAGATAATACATCACCCGTATGCAGCTTGGTTGAACATACGGATTCAGTGGGTGTAGAGACTGGTTTACACCCTAACATACCAGTTTCCTGTAAAAGATCTAAAACATATTTTCTTTGTGAAATAATCGTACCTTTTTTATTTCTTCCAACCTCCATTCCCAAAAAATAACGCAATGACCCAAGATCTTTAACCTCAAACTGTGTAGCAAGATATTTCTTTACATTGGAAATACTAATACGACAGTTTCCCGTTAGAATTATATCGTCAACATATACTATCAAAAGTGTCACAACATTATTAGATGCATGAATAAATAGAGTGTGATCGCTATGAGCTTGTTTAAAACCATATACAAGAAGAACAGTTGTAAATTTACTAAACCATGCCCTAGGTGATTGTTTTAGCCCATAGATGGACTTTTGTAACTTGCATACCTTTCCTCTTGTTTCTGCCGAATCAAACCCGGGTGGTATCCTCATAAATACCTCTTCCTTTAGCTCACCATTAAGAAACGTATTTTTAATGTCAAGTTGAGCAATCTCCCAATCAAGATTAACTGCTATAGAAAATATAATTCTAATCGTGTTTAGTTTTGCAACTGGAGCAAATGTCTCCATGTAATCAATACCATAAGATTGTGTGAACCCTTTTGCCACCAACCTAGCCTTATATCTATTAATTGTTCCATCTGAGTTATATTTCAATGAAAATACTCATTTACAACCTACCGGGGATATATCTTTGGAGATGGGTACTAGTTCCCAAGTGTGATTCTTGATAAGTGCTGACATTTCAGAATTGACAGCTTCTTTCCATTTTCCATGACTCAAAGCCTCTTCAATTGTCTCAGGTATATGCTGAGAGTCAAGGCTAGCAATAAATAGTTTAAAGGTAGGACTTAATGTATCATAAGATATAACCTTATTTAATGGATAAGCACAATAATAATTTTTGTCTCCTAAAAATTTATGATATTTGAGACATTCTCGTGTCCCCTTTCTAATAGCGATAGGCAAATCAGACTCTTGTTCATTCCTAGACAAATGTTCTAATTCTCTGACGTGGGATTGCACTATTGAAGGTGAAAAATCAGGAGGTGAAGAGGATACATGTGATAGTTGTTTTCTACGGGTATATACAATGGGTACCTTCTCATTCTGTTGGTGATCATCCTGTCTTTCGGCTGGAACACTCTCGGCTTCAGGAAGCTGAGCTTTAGTCTGGTTTGACTCTGCTGTAGTACTTTCAACTGTTGAAATGTCAATAATACTCCAAAAATCTTGAGATTCCTTATTTCCACTATCAGTCAGAACATCAGATGAGTAATAAGATGATTTTTCATCAAAGAACACATCTAATGTAGTATAAAATTTCCGGGTAAGTGGGCAGAAACATTTATACCCTTTTTGTGATCCGGAGTAGCCCAGAAAAATACATTTAATAGACCTCCTATCTAACTTACTCCTTTGTTGTGATTGAAGATAGACATAAGCTACGCATCCAAAAATCTTAAAAGGAAGTTCAGACATAAGCAGGCAGTGAGGAAACAAATTTAGTAGTTTATCTTTTGGACTCATAAATCCCAAAACTCTTGAAGGCATCCTATTAATTAAATAGGTAGCCGTAAGAACAACCTCTCCCCACAAATATTTAGGAACATTCATGGTAAACATTAAAGACTTAGCAACTCCTAATATGTGCCTATGCTTTCTTTCTGCAATACCATTTTGCTGTGGAGTATAGACATTTGAAGTTTGGTGATGAATACCTTTTTGTAACAGAAAAGACTTGACCTCTTTGTCTAAGAATTCACTTCCATTGTCAGATCTGAAATTCTTCACTGTGACATTAAACTGATTATAAATCAGATGAATAAAGCTTTTAAACACTTGAGGCAATTCTGATTTATGCTTCATTAGATAGACCTATGTTAATCTAGTGTGATCATCAACAAAGACAACAAACCACCTACAACCATTTACATTTAATACCTTGGAAGGCCCCCAAATATCTGAGTGAATTAAATTAAATGGCTTACTTTCCTTGTATACCTTTGTTGGATACTGAGCTTTCGTTTGCTTACCATACAAACAAGTTTCGCATGTTAGAGAATCAATAGCAATATCATTAAACAAACCAGGTCTGATTCTTTTCATATACAAAAAGTTGGGATGGCCCATCCTCCTATGCCATAACAAAATGAGTGCTATTCTAGAACTATAGTTATCTATTCTTGAAACACTGGTTATGTTTATGCAAGAATATATACTAGAATAGCCTCCAAAACACTCTGGTTGAACGTTATCCAGGAAGTACAGCCCATTGTGACAATTAGCACTGTCAATCATCCCCTTGACTGTCATCTCTTTCATTGAATCCTCCTGAATATGAGGAGCAGAAATGGGAATAAAATAACATTTAGAAGATGAAAAAATTGTTCAACAATCATTATCACTCATAATTTTCTTAACAGACACCAAGTTGCAATCTATATCAGGCACATATAACACACGTTTAAGTACTAAAGTATTAGTGATTTGAATATTACCATATCCCTGAATACTTATACTATCACCATTAGCTATCTTTACCCTTTTTGGAACAAGGAGAGCTTCAAATCCCTTTAGTTTAGATTTGTCAAAAGTCATATGATTAGTAGCACCAGAATCAATAATCTACAACTGTGACTTACCTCTCATACCTGTACTAGCCATAGTGGCTCTGACGTGATCATTCTGAGCTTGAGACCTCTGACTATCCAAAACTTTCAGCAGTGCATCAAGCTGGGCTTGAGTAAACATGGTCTCTGTGTTAGAACAGTTCTCGGCAACATTAGCCCTTGAAGGTTTCCACGAGTCTGCATCAGACTTCCAAGAGTTGCTATTTTCTGATCTCCCTGCAATGTTTTGCCTAAAGTTGTTTTTCCTGAAATATGGGGGTGGTTTTACAGTTGATCCAGACCTTCTATAACACTCTTCTATCACGTGTCCTTCCTTTTGACAATATATACAATATTTTTTAGAAAAGCTTCGGCCCTCATTAAAGCTACGGCCCTCATTAGACCAAGATTTTCTAGATACCAACGAATCTCCTTACCATTTTCCTTGACATCTTTGTTTTTATTCACCTCTGAGGATACAAGAGCTGATGACTCAGACATCCCCCTTGTAACTTCTGATGATCCTCCCATCATCACTTTGAGACGACTCTCCTCCTATCGTACCTCAGAAAATGCTGCATTCATGCTAGGTAATGGTTTAGTCCCAAGAACTCTCCCCCGTACACCATCCAAATCCTTATGAAGGCCTGATAAAAACAAAAACAGTCTCCTCGTTTCCTTAATCTTTCTATACAACTGGTCATCTGCAGTACAACTCCACTGGTACATCTCCAAGGCATCGATTTGCTGCCAGATCTGAGACAAAGAGCTAAAGAAACCACTCACAGTTTGGTCTCCTTGCTTCATATCCTTTAGTTGACTTTCCAGTTCGTATAGTTCTGCTATATTATCTCTCTTGGAGTACATTTCTTTGGTTGCTTGCCAGATGGAAGCTGCAGTTGGATGCAACATGAAGGAATTGCTGATTTCGGGGGTCATTGAGCCTAGCAGCCATGACATGATCATTGAATTTTCAGCTTCCCATATTGGATACTTTTCATCAGCTTCACTTGGTAGTTGGTATGGTCATTTTGTCCGATAAATAGTCTTTCTTACCACGACCAGTAATAAATAATTCGACATCTCGACTCCTGGGTAAGAAATTGTTACCATTCAACTTTTGATTAGTAATGGTAACAGTTGTTGAGTCAACAATTGTTGCAGTAGATCCAGATGTTTTGACCACAGGTGTAGCAGATGTGACTTCGGATCCTTGTTCAGCCATTGCAACGATGAAGATAAATTCAGAGGATGGTTTTGGAGAATGAATAATTTAGGTAGCTTGGATAAAAAAAATGGTGGTTGAAGAGAGTTCAGACGAAAGAGTGAGGAAGAATTAAAGAGATGAAGTGAAAAGAAAAAACCCTCAAGTAGAAAATGACTGATTTGATATGGGAATTCGGCGTGCAAAGAAGGGGTAGATGTTTTCGTGTAAGGATAAATCTTTGCGTGTACGACGGAGATTTTGTTGATTCAATGCGTCTTGTTGGTTTTAATGCGCCTTGGAAACTGACGCCTTGGAAACTGATTTTATGAATTTGAGAGGGAAAAATAAATATCCGTATATTCTTTCCCTTTCTTTACAGCTGTCCAATATTCTTTGCCTTTCTTCACAGCTGGCAATCCGTTGCTTTCTTCAAGCATGCATTATAGACACTTGTCTTATTCTTTGACCAATTTCTCGAAGTATGCAATATAGAAACGTGTCTTCTCCTTTAATCAATTTCCAGACTTTTCTTTCAACAATTGCATGTAGAGATTTCAGAAGAATTTGAAGTTCATCACTTTAAGATACTTGCTAGAATCGTAGAGAAGCTTCAAAGCCTCTTGTTTGAAATTCTTTAAAAAAACTTTACAGTATAGATTAACTTCACAGCAGCAAAGAATCTCTTTCCAAGCTCTGATACCGTATAGAAATTATAATAAGAGAATATTTGCACAGTAGAATAATTGATCACTTGTATTCACAGAAAGTTCTGAGGTTCAACCTCTTACAAAGTTCATCCTACAATGATATTTATATACAGAAGTGAGAGAGAAGAAACATGCACTACTTATTGTTTACAACGGCTATTTTCAAGTCAATCATCCAAGAAATGATTAAACCATAACGGCTACATTAAAACATAACGGCTATATACACAGTAAACCTTTATTTTCTACACGCATTGCCCTTGACCAAAAGGCATACCATCAGTAGTACAACCTCTCATAGCAAAATTGCAGCAGCAGATCTACAAAATAATAGAAGAAAGCAGTATATGGAAACAATAAAATGCACAATGCATACAATTAGGTGAAAGCATGCAGAGAGCTGAGTAAAAAATTATGTTCGAAAGATAGTCATTGGTATCCCTAAGGATACCGCAATTTGCCAATTTTTTTGTGTTTTCTGGATTTTCCGCCAAGAAGAAGCTGACATGCGTATGTTTTGTAAGATTTCACTAGCAATGGTATGTGAATCCCTTTGAAGGTTTGTGTGAATCCTTTGGTTTCTTTCTTTCCAAATACAGTAAACAGTGGTGGAGAGGACAAAACAAACAAGGTTCTTTTGGAAGTTAGAACTCCAATGAGTAGCTAAGATCCAGTCCTGGATGGAGTCAAGAAAGAAAGCAAAAGACGGGTTGTTGGCTTTCCCAAGCACAACAGTCCAGACATTGTAAGAAAAGGGACAGTTGAAAAACAAATGTTCTTGCGTTTCTGATTGAGCATTACAAAACTTGCAACGGGCAGAGTCAACAACTCCCCAGTTAGCAAGTTTTTGTAAGGTAGGCAACCTCTTCCAAAATGCACACCAAAGGATAATAGCATATCTAGAAAGATGAAATCCACCCCAAACAATTTTTGTCCACGGAACTTGAAAGAAAGGGGGGTTCAAAGCGTGTGTGGCACTTTGAACAGAAAAATGGGTGCTAGGCAACCATTTCCAGTGGTCCGCCCTATCATTAATAGGAATGGTCTTGCAAGCATTAAGAAAATCCATAACTTGGCTGTCCCATCCTCTTCCAAATGGCAACCTCCACTGTTGCCCGTGGATAACTTCAGAGACCTTTGCCTGAATGCAAATGTTAAGTTTGTTTTGAGTTGTGGGTGTTTTTGGATTAGGATACCCCACAGGTGCCAGGGGTCAAGCCAGAAATAGGTGTTAGATCCATTTCTAATTATGCGCCGGATGTGATCCACACATTGGTCTCTAGCCCAAAGCAGCCTTTTCCAAATTCAGGAATCTAGTTGTTTGAGGGTAGCCGGCCAAATTGAAGGTTCCTTGAGTAATACCGAATGGACCCACTTAGCCCAAAGGGATTCCCTATCTTCATAGATAAACCAGATTTGTTTGATAAGATAGGCCTTATTGGTCAGATAGAGGTTTGGGATCCCCAAACCCCCGGCTTCTTTAGGTTTACATAGGTCCAACCATTTGATTCTGGCTTTTCTAGGGCTGCCCCAGAGGAAGGTCCGGAGAAGACGTTCAATCTCCCTGATGACTTTCATAGGGAGAAGGAAGGCAGAAGTCCAATATCTTATTGTTGCAATTCAAACCGAATTTATGAGTTGGAGGCAGCCTCCGTATGATAACTTAGAGGAAGTCCAGCTGGTGATTTTTGATTTTATTTTTTCCAGAAGTGGAGAACAGTCTGCGTAGGAAAGGTTTTTGTTTACTAGAGGAAGGCCAAGATATTTGATGGGGAGGGAGCCAATCGGCAATGCCAAGGATGCTGGCCAGAAAGTGCTTTTTTGAGGCAGTGGTACCAGAGAAAAAGATCTCACATTTTGTGAGATTTGGATTGAGACAAGACATGGCTGAGAAGGAGTTAAGGGTGTCCTTAATGGTTCTGATTGAAGCTTCATCTGCCTTGGATAGGATAAACAAGTCATCTGCGAAGGCAAGAGAGTTTATTTTTTGAGGGGCACATCTCGTATGGTAATGAAAGTGATGGAGTTGCGAATTGACTTTGAGGAACTGTGTAAAGCCTTCCATTACTAAGATAAAGAGTGCAGGAGACAAGGGGTCACCTTGTCTTAGTCCCCTCGTAGCCGTAAAATTACCAATCAGGGAGCCATTAAGGTTAATTGAGAAGGAAGTCGTAGACAGACAAAGGAATATCCAGTGTCTAAACCTTGAAGGGAAGTTCATGTGGGCGAGAACACATTTTGGATAATCCCATTTAACCGTATCAAATGCTTTCATGATATCAACTTTGATAGCACAAGCACTAGGACCACCAGGTTTTTGATAGGATTTAACAATGTCATGCATCAAAAGGATATTATCCTGAATGCATCGCCCTTTTAAAATGCTGATTGATTTCCATCTACCAGGTGAGTAAGAATCTGTTTGATCCTGTTGGATAAGATTTTGGATATGATTTTATAACATACATTACAACAAGATATAGGTCTAAAAGACTTCATTTTGACTGGATTGGCAGTTTTGGGGATGAGGGATATGGTTGTGGTGTTGAAAAGGGTAGTAGAGGTAGCTGTGGGTGAAAAAGTAATCAATAGCCTCAATGACATCTTGACCAACCAAATTCTAGTTGGCTTTGTAAAATTCTACAGTATATCCATCTGGACCAGGGCACTATCAGCTTTCATGGAAAAGAGTGTCTTTTATTTCTTTGGGAGTGATAGGAATCATGAGGTTAGAAGCTTGGAAGTTGTCTAGGGTTTTACCAGAGCAGTTCCAGCTTAGGGTTTGGTTTGGGTTTGGTTCCTTGAAAAGGTTTTCAAAGAAACCAACGGCCAAGCTTTTTACAGCATCATAGTCAGTGGTCCAACAATCATTTTCATCTTGCAACCTTAAAATTTTGTTCCTAGCCGTGTGAGCTTTAACAGACCTATGGAAGAATTGGGTGTTTTTATCACCCTCCTTCATCTATCTAATTCGAGACTTCTCCCTGAGGAATGATTCCTCAAAAGAAGAAAGCCTAACATATTTTTCCAAAGCATTTTGTTCAAGCTGGTGGGTTTGGCTATTGGTTGTGTCCTCCATGGTTTTTTGTTGAACTCTTTCAAGATCCTGTCTAGCATTTTGAACTTTGGAGTGGATATCTCCAAAGTATTTTTTATTTAGTTTCTTCATTGGATCTTTGAGCCTTTTACAACAACAACAACAATAACAACAACAACATTACCCATTGCCTTAGAGGCTCCCGCCTATGCCGGGATATGGGGGGTCAGGATGTACGCAACCATACCCGTGTGTTAGAAACACACAGAGGCTGTTTCCTGATGACCCATAATGATGCGTTATTTTGAAAAGGCGGATCTGGGGGTTCCCTTGAATGAGGTACACCTACTACTTTCAAGAGTTTCTTTAAACTGAGGATGTTTCATCCATCCCTTAATGAACTTAAATGGTTTTGGCCCAAGGTTTCCAGACATCCAGACTGATAGGATTCCAGGGGAGAGGTCTGAAATTGAGGGGGCCTCATAGTCCAGCTGGTAATTCGGGAATAAATTATTCCATTCTTCATTGCAAAAGGCATGATCAATTTTTGTGTATATTCTATTTTCTACATCTCTTTTGTTTGACCATGTGAACTCAAACCTTCTTGAAGGGATATTCATGACATCTATGACCTGTAGGCATTTCCTAAATTCTTTGCTAGCGTTCTTATCAAATTTCTTATTCCCCTTCTTGCCCTTACTATCAAGAATGGCGTTAAAGTCACCCATTAAGATCCAGGGCTGGTGACCAAAGAGGGTACTAAGGTACCTAAGGGTGGACCAAAGATCCCTCCTCCTACTTCTTTCATTGAAGCCATAAACCATAGTAACTACAAAAGTTTCCTGGTCAATAGTTTTAGCAGTAACTCTGCAGGTGATGGACTGATCATCAAAATGCAGAGTTTGTGCCTGAAAGGGTTTAGGGTTAAAACCCAGCCAAATTCTTGCAACATAATTTGTTTGTAGGTTATGGAAAACTTCTCAGTTTCTCAGAGTTCTTTTGGCAATTTTCTCAAAATTGCTTTGTCTAACTTTTACTTCGAATAGACCTATAATACTAATTTCTTTATTAGTTAAAAATGATCCTATTTCCTTTTGCTTCAAGGGGTCTGAATATTCCAACTTGCAATTTTATTCATCTTCTAGATTTTGCACCTCTAGCCCTACCCCGGCTTCTATTTCTTCTGGCTGATGGGGAGGCACTTGAGGAACCTGTATGATAGGAAGCTCTAGGTTACGATGGTGGATTTTGCTGTTCAGTTGTGACTAATTGGGTATCTTTGGTAATCATGGATTTGATTTTTGAGGTTGTAGCAAGACTGTTTGGCGATACTTGACAGACTTTTTCCGAGGGATTAGAGTTGGTATCATCCTCAGAGGTGGTGAGGTACCAACTGGAATCATTTTGCTGCCTGTCAAGCTTTGCATTTATGTTCTTGATATGATCCGCAAGTGTTTTTGTGTATTCAATGTCATGTGGATCATCATCATCATCAACTTCCTCATTGTCAGTGTCTAAGACTTTGGAGGGAGAGGGAGAGCTTTGAGTACCATGGGCCTTGGTTTGTTTCTGGAGCTGGGGAGACTTACCTTTATCCTTTTTTGGTAGGGGTGAAGGAGTGATGTGGTCACTGTCAACATTTGGCGTGTCTATTAATGGGGCAAATTTTTTGTGAATTATTGATTTATCAGGCCTAGACTGTTTTGAAGGTGGAAGGTTTATTCAGTTGTCTCAAGAACACCAGTACTTGAGAGGTTAGGGTGAGAGTAACCTTTAGATCCAGAGCCATGGACAAATACGTTATGTGTTTCATGGTAGATAGTTGCTGAGGCTTTTTGGCCTTTCCCCCTTACTGCGAGTGTTTATCAGGCCTAGACTGTTTTGAAAGTGGAAGGTTTAGTTCAGTTGTCTCAAGAACACCAGTACTTGAGAGGTTATGGTGAGAGTAACCTTTAGATCCAGGGCCATGGACAAATGCGTCATGTGTTTCATGGTAGATAGTTGCTGAGGCTTTTTGGCCTTTTGCTGAGGCTTTTTGGCCTTTTTTGTCTTCGTATCATCATAGCTACCCTCTGGAACAGAATCAAATCCTTGATGGTGTCTATCAGACGAATAGGCTACCAAAGCCTGGAGAGGTATCCTGGTGGTCAGTGTTGCTATGTTACATGTGGAGGTTGGTAAGAAAGGGCTATTTCTCAAGGAGAGTAAAGGTGCAGAAGTTAAAAGCTAGAAATGATGGACAATATCAAGATTTACGATAGTTTAGGAGAGGGATTAGAAGTGTTAAAAATACTTTTTTTTGTATGTTAAATTTCATATATAGGCCTCAATGAGGCAAATTTACAATGATTTAATACCATAAGTTGGCGTTAGCAAGCTAGAAGTGATCTAGACTTGCTCAAAATACAAAAGGGCAAGATTTCCTTACAATTCCAAAACAAATAACTGTAACTAAGCGATGAAATTGAGAAAATCCTGAGAGCCTTCCTTTGGGGTTGATCAAAAAAGGCAAAGGTCAAATGGAAAGATGTGTGTATGCCCAAGGAAAAAGGTGGGTTGGGCCTACATGACCTAAATGTCCTAAACCAAGCATATCTCATGAAGAACCTCTGGAACATATGTGAAAACAAGGAAAGTCTTTGGGTCAAATGGGTTCACACTGTCATACTAAAAGGAAATTCCATCTGTGAAACCAAAGCCAAGGCTTCAGATTCTTGGCTTTGGAAGAAACTTTTAGTGGTCAGGGACATCTTTGCCCGCTTCATGACTAAAAACATTGGCAATGGAAATAACACTTCATTCTGGATGGACCCCTGGCACCCTTGGGGCATCCTTTATGCTAGTCACCCGGAACTAACAAGGAAAATTGATCTCCCTCTCAATGCCAGGGTCTCTACGGTGTTAAATGGTTCTAGATGGAACATACCGTTTGGTAGAGGCTGGGATAGACAGGTGCTTGCCTTCAGTCAAAAATGTAGGGAAATTACCATTAGAAATGGAGAGGATAGCTGGGTTTGGAATCCAGATAAAGGTTTCTCGATCAAAAGTGCAATCAATGCCCTTGCTAGCTATGGACCTGCTCCTGGTTGGATTAAAATTTTTTGGTGCATTCACCATGTTCCACTATATGCAATCATCCTTTGGCTTGCATGTTGGAAAAGACTGAATACCCAAGACAAATTGCTAAAATGGAGCATGATTTCGGCAAATCATTGTCTGTGAGCAATCCCTTGAGGATCAAGACCACCTTTTCTTTCGGTGCTCCTACTCAAAGAAAGTTTGGCATTCCATTCTGTCGCGTTGCATGCATTACCCGCTAAGTATGGACTGGGATTCCACGCTCGCTTGGCTGGAGACCAACCAGTCTTGGAAGTACAAACTCCAAAAAAATCTTGTTACCTTTTGCTTTTCTGTGACTGTCTATACGATTTGGCATGAGAGGAATAGAAGATTCTTCCAACAGATCAAAAGAAATGAAAACACGGGTGTGTTGGAGATTCTCGAAAAAGTCAGATTTGCTACGCATGCTTGGAAAGGGTATAAAAGATCAAAAGTCAACTGGGAATTAGTAATGGAAATGGGAATTCCACACAATATTTTGGATTGACATGCTTTATCAAAATCATATATTGGATTTACATGGTGTATCATTTTCGACTTACTTATTGTGGATATTCTTGCATCTTTGTAGTTTGTACACTTTGGTCTACCACGCCCTGGCGGATGTATTGCATCGCTGGCTTATTTGGCTTATTGATTTCTAGGTATTGCTTATTATTGGACACTGGTTTGTTTCGTTTGTTGCTGTGGCGCCTTCTCTTTGCTGTATGCAGGGTGTCGCTGCCAGCGCTTGGACTGTTGTATAGTCAACAACTAGGGGTACAATCTTTTGAGTTGGAAAATGAAAAGCAGAGGAAGATATGACATGGCCACACTAAGGAAAGCTCAGATTGCTTGTGTTTTAACAAGGATGGACCTTTGATGATTGCCCACAGAATCTCACTGTTACTCATTGTAAAAGTTGATGTACTAGCTGCAAAAATGGTGCTCTTGGATGACTCATGGTGGACCAAATTTGTACAGGCCAGCGGCAAACTGTCCTATTTCATTTTGTTTTGAAAACAACCTTGTATAGCGGATAAAACATCATGATTTGGTTGTATTAGCTTAGTATTTCGGACATGTGGTTATCATGATTTGGTTTTAAATTTGCCTATTTGGCTGTTATATGAAAATTTAAATTACAAAAAAAAAACTAAACGGTGAAATTTTGTCATATACAAAATGCAAAAATCCCCATAACCTATACAGGGCAGGGTCACTAGCCTGATGTACTTTTGGAATCCTTTTCATCCCCTACATAATCAGAATCCGTGAAAGCAGCAATTCATTTGCCCTTCCTTCTTGTAGAAAATCCCATAGGTTGTAGTTCCTTTCAAGTAGCGCAGGATTCGCTTGGCAGCTTGCAAGTGCAGGTCAGTAGGTTGTGACATATACCTGCTGATTAGACTTACACTAAACATGACATCCGGACGTGTTGCTGTAAGATACATTAAGCTACCAACAATCTGTTTGAAATAAGTTTCATCTACAGCGGCCTCGTCATTATTTTTACTGATCTTGAATCCTGGAACAATTGGAGTTCTTACAGCTTTACTTTCAGCCATCCCAAATCGTTTTAGCACTTCCTCAGTGTATCTCTTTTGGCAGATGAAAATTCCTTCAGATTTTTGCAACACTTCGATCCTAAGAAAAAATCTCATTTTTCCCAAATAAGTCATATCAAATGCCTTCATCATAGTGTTTTTGAAACCTTTCACCATGAATTCATCTTCACCTGTGTAGATCAAATCATCAACATATATATTGACAATTAATAATTTACCTTCCTTATTTCTTTTGGTAAACAATGTTTGCTCATTCGGACACAAGCTAAAGCCTTCCTTGATGAAATGAGATTCAATTCGACTGAACCACGCTCTAGGCGCCTGTTTTAATCCATAAAGAGCTTTGTTTAACTTATATACCTTATGCTCACTTCCCTTTATCACATATCCTTTGGGCTGCTCAATATACACGTCCTCACTAAGTTCACCATGGAGAAATGCTGATTTGACATCTAGCTGAAAGATGCTCCAACCCTTTTGTGCTGCAATTGCCACAATCGTTCTTACCGTATCCATGCGTGCAACAGGAGCAAACACTTCAGTAAAGTCGATTCCTTGCTGCTGTGAATATCCCTTAGCCACGAGTCGCGCTTTGTATTTATCCGCTTCACCATTTTCGTTTAACTTAGTCTTGAAAATCCATTTAACACCTATAGCTTTTGCTCCTGTAGGAGATCCATCAGCTCTCATGTATCGTTCTTTTCAATGGATTTTATCTCGCTATCCATGGCTTCTCTCCATCTCTTTTCTTTCACTGCATCCTCAAAAACAACCGGATCTTCATCTTCCATCATGTACACACCTTCTTCACTGTCACTCAAGTCTTCACCAGTGACATATTCTTCCATCCATGGTGGTTGTCTTCTTTCTCTTCTTGTGGTGGCTTCTTGTTCAGTACCTCTGTTGTCTGCTCCAAAAGTTTGATCATCACTGAACTCTTCACTATTGTTTCCTTCTCCTAAAGCTTCTTCCTCATTTTCTTCATTATGGAGATCATCTCCTTCTCAAATAAAATCCGTCGCAATCTGTTGTTGATAATATTGTTCCCAATTCCAGCAGTTTTCTTCTTCAAATACTACATCTTTACTTACTACAATTCTCTTAGTTTTTGGATCAAACAACCTGTACCCTTTTGATTCTTCACTGATACCCAGAAAAATGCAAGGGTAACTTTTATCATCTAGTTTGCTCCGTTTTGCTTCTGGGACATTAATGTGTGCCACACAGCCCCATACTCATAAATGATCAACTGAAGGCTTCACTCCACTCCAAGCCTCTTGAGGTGTGACATCTTTTACTGCAACTGTAGGGCATCTGTTTAACAAATAGCATGTCAAGTTACAGCCTCAGTCCAAAACGTCTTGGGCATCTTTTTGGCTGCCAGCATACTCCTCACCATATTCATTATGGTTCTATTTTTTCTCTCAGCCACCCCATTATGATGGGGTGTATATGCAGTGGTGAGTTGTCTTTTAATGCCTTTATCTTCACAGAATCGTTTGAAATCTTCTAAGGTAAATTCCCATCCTCTGTCTGTTATTAAGCATTTGATGTCCTCCCCTGTTTCCTTTTCTACCCGCTTCTTATAGTGTTTGAAGCATTCCAATGCTTCTGACTTTGCACCCAACAAATATACCCACGCTTTGCGACTAAAATCATCTATAAAACATAATACGTACCTTTTTCCACTATTGGATGTGGGATCACTGGGACCACAGATATCAGCATGTACTAGTTCCAATATTTTGCTGACTTTCCATTTGTTCTTTCTGGGAATCACACTGCGGATCTGTTTGCCAACCAGACAGTCTGAGCATACTGTCTTGGACACTTCCAGTTTTGGCAGTCCATTGACCATGTTCTTTGAGTTTAAGAGCTTCAAACCTTTGTAGCTTAAATGTCCAAACCGTTGATGCCAAATGAATGATAGATCGAAGATTCAGTGAGTAGACATTCTTCTGATGTAGGCTCTGTGGTAGCAGATTTCTCATTGAATAGCACAAACATTCGATTAGCACTTATCTTTACTTGAGCTACTAGGCTTTTATCTGGATGATATAGGCTACAGGTCCTTTCTTTGAAGAGAATTGTCAAACCTTTCTCCTGCAGTTGTCTCGCACTCGGCAGATTGTTCCTAAGGTCAGGTACATAATAGACATCCCTAATAACAAAGTTTGTTCCATTGAATGCAAACTTTACACTCCCTTTTCCTGTCACTGTCATCCTAGTATTGTTACAACGCTTCACAGAATGAGTGTGTCTGATGTTAGCTCATGAAACATACCTTTGTTTCCTCACATATAATTTGAACATCCTGAGTCGATGAACCAAGCATCCTCTCTCTATTTCCTTCATGCTTTTCAGCATATGCCATCAGCAGTAACTCTTCTTCTTCAATACAGTTAGCTTCCTTGTTCCAGGTACGGCACTCATATTGGAAATGCCCTATTTTATGACGCTTAAGCATTCTATTGTTGTCTTGTTGATTTGACGTCCACGCCCCCTTCCTCTTGAAGAGAATCCTCTTCCTCGCCCTCTACCTCCGTTTTGCTGTTCCACCTTCAAGACTTCATCACCTTCATAGCTAGTTATTCGTTTAAATTTCTGGTCATGAATTACAAGAGAACTTTGCAATTCATCAACTGAGAGGGTTTCAACATCTTTAGATTCCTCAATTGAAACCACTACATAGGTGAATTTCTCAGTCAATGTCGGAGAATTTTCTGAACCACCTTAGTGTCGGGCATTTCTTCTCCATTACTCCTCATCTTGTTTGCAACAGCCATGACCCTTGCAAAAAATTCCGTAACTGTTTCTCCTTCATTTTTAATGCCTCAAAGTCTCTTCTTAAGGCATTTAGCAGCGACTTTTTCACACGATCATTTCCTCCAAATTTACTCTTCAATGATTCCCAAATAATTTTGGATGTTCTCCTATCTAAAATTTGTTCAAAGACTACTCGATCAATAGCTTTGAAGAGATAGTGTTTCACCTTGTGATCTTGTAGTCTCTTATTATCCAGTTGCTCCTGCTGTGTAATTGTCAAGATTGTTTCTAGTGAAGCTTCTTTCACGCCTTCTTCGACTAAGCTCCACAACCCTTTAGCTCTTAGCAAGTTTTCCATTAATTCGCTCCAGTGATCGTAGTGTTGACCATCAAAATGAGGAATCTTTGCAGAGACTTTTCATCACTCATTTTTTCATCTTGCTCTGATACCAGTTTGTTAGAACAGTAAATATCACAGAGGAGTTCTGCAAACTTGCATCCTTTATTGACATGATCAAAGGCTTTAAATAGCCATCTGCATAACTGAAAACAAGAAAGTAGGACTCCACTAACTGCTACCTCTAGGACACGTTCTACCTAACAACTAGGACTTTATTTAATCAGAAAAAACAGACTCCCTAACTTCTAGGAACAAGCAACGGCTACTAGACTCAGACAAACTCAAACAGTGTAAGGGCAAAATCGGCTTGGGATTCGCTGCTCAAGCCTGATTTCGCATCAGAAGCTTCGTCTTCCCTTATGCAGGCTTAAATTGGCAACGATAATGGTAAGAGATTGTTCGCCGTCAATCCTGTAAAGGTTGTTAAGTCAAAGAAAAAAATAGAGCTCTGCTATCATCGGTCATGTAATGGATAATGCTTCATCTTTCTTCAACATGAAGAAATTTGCGGAAGAACGGTGAACTTTGAAAAGTCTACTTGAGGTACAAAGGAAGGATGAAGATTTGTTTGTGTTTCATTTTTAGTTTGAGAATTCGAAACTGATTATCCGAGACCTCTCTCCTCCACCTTTCCGGAATAGAGTACTTTTTGTTTGACCATAGATCCCAAATAAACCTATCCAGTTTTGGAATAAGAGAGACACCAGGTAATATAGAAAGTTATTGTCTTCAACAATAATTTCCTATATTACCCACTATTAGCACTGCTATCTCTCTTATTCCAAAAGTGGATGGAACCAATTGCATTAGAAAAGAAAAAGAAAAAATTATTATTGAAGATGTTTGGATGGAATCAATTGCATTAGGAAAAAGAAACAGAAAAAATTATTATTGAAGATGTACTTAGCCGCATTCATAAAGTTGTTCATAGTTTTTTTGTATCTAAGTAGATTTTTTTTCGTATTTAATGGAGTCAAAGACACACTCTTCTTTGACTTTAAAATATAATGAAATAAAGCAAAATGACTCACTAAACTGGTTGCGCTTCTTGTATTGTTTAGTAGCAGTCGATCAACACAAATTAATGCAATTTTATTATGAATCATCCATAAACAACCTCAGTGTGTTTCTAACATATGGATAAGGTTGCAATGCTTACAAGAGTTGTGAGCTTTTACCATGTTTGCAGGAGTTTACAGAGGTCCCAAAGAGATGACCTCTGGAAATGGCTCCCTTCCCAAATTTCACAGTCAAAAGTGCTACAACATCAATCATGTCAGCAACACCTTCAGTGGCTTAGGCCAATATTGTCTGGATCAAACATCTTCATGGGGCGGAATTAAATTGACAAAGAAAAATGGGAATTAGATATCAATTTGGGATTGCCCATGAAGATCTTCAACAACCTCTCTAGCATATCTCATGCTTCTCTTGATCCTAGTCTTTGACATTGATACAGGCCAAGATGGCCTCTTCCTTCCTACTCTTGGGTTATTCTTTCTGGAATTGATGTATTTTGTGGGTATTCTCAACCAGGAAGGACTTGTCTCCTTGGTTCTGGAAAAATGAAGCTTTTGATTCTACTTGTTTGCTGCTGTGGTTGGTTGCTCTGTTGAATCCCCTGTTACCCCATCACTTCATCTCTTCTCTTCTGGTACAACTTCTGGCTTCATCTCCTTTTCTCTACTGCTGGTGGAAGCTTTCCTTTGTAGCATCTGCTTGGCCTTCACAATCTGGCATCAAACATGAAATAACAGAGTGCCTACTTGCTGATTTTGAGCTCTATATGTACTATGGATATTGGTTCTTACATGATACTCACACTAATTTATGATCCATAGACCTTTTTGCCTTGACCCTTCTTCTATTTGGGCTCTTCTGCCTTCAGTCTATGCAGGCCGTTCATGATCTAAGCTCCACCAGTTACTTATCCTAGTTCATTTTGGGGACCATCTATGCTGGGCTTTTTGGATTTGACACCCTTACTAGGATGCTGTTGTTTTTTTGTGTTGTTTTTCTGTTTTACTTTGCTTTTTCAAAGATGTATTTACATCCAACAGATATACTTCTTTTCCTCTGTTGTTTTTGCAAGCCCTGGTTTCCTCAACTAGGATGTCTTGTGTTTTTTTTAGTTGGAAATCTGGTTTGGAGACCATGAAGGGCACTAGTTTTTGGCTAGTATTGCTACAAAACAGTTTGTGCCATTGTATTTTGAGCAAGTTATGTTTGCTGGTGCTTTCTCAGGCAACTATTTTTGTAATCTAGCATAATTCGGCTCATATATTAACTTACAAAAAAAAAAGGAGAAAGCATCTTTTATCTCTTGCCTTGACACTTCATCCCCTAATTTGAGCTTGTGGGAGTCAATGAGGATAGGTAAATGTGTTTCTGGAAAATTTGAATTTGGGTCTGTCTAGAATAAATTTTGGTTTCAATTAACTGCCATCACTTTGACGACCTCATGGTCTTCTATCATCTGGCCTGAATCATTCACTAGGCTCATAATGTTATTGTGTATATTATGAGACAAACTTTCTGCGGAAAAAGGCTGATTAGTGTCCACTGCAAGTAACAGTGGTCATAATTTGTTGTATGTCCTTGCTATCATTTCTTGTATATCCTTGCTATTAACTAAAAGTTTTCTTGCTAAAAGAAGTGAAGTGTCCGCTGCTGTATTTTACAGGACAAATGCTCTCTGATGGGCTTTTCATAGTCTTCTATCATTTCCCCTTGAACATGTCCCCTTGCGTGCTCTCTGATTAGTATCTACTGCTGTATTTTATAGGCCAAACGAAACAAAAAAGCCACGTGCTTTGAGCAAACTTAGTGACCCAAGTGCATGGGAAAAGAGAAGGATAAAGGGGAAAATTGCTGTACAGAAAATGGTTGTTGACTTGATGGAACTGTATTTGTACAGACTGAAACAGAGCAGACCGTGTTATCCAAAACCACCTGCTATGGATGTATTTGCATCCCAATTCCCTTATGACCCTACACCAGATCAGAAGCAGGTATATCAATCTCCTGATATCTTCTTGGAAAATTTAAATTTATGTTGGGCAATTAGTTTTCTTTTATGTTTTACCTTTTTCCTGGTACAGACAACATTTTTGCTTATGAAAAGTTTTCTATGTTTTAGATGTCAGTTATTGCAACATCTTTGACGAGTTGATAAGGCTGTCAGCATAGATCAAAATATCTTTGTATTAATGCTGAATCTTTTACTTCTCATCACAGGCTTTTTTGGATGTGGAGAAGGATTTGACTCATCGAGAAAATCCAATGGACAGATTGATCTGTGGAGACGTAGGCTTTGGGAAGACAGAAGTTGCACTCCGTGCCATTTATTGTGTGGTTTCAGCTGGGAAGCAAGCTATGGTTCTGGCACCGACAATAGTTCTAGCCAAACAGCATTATGATGTTATTTCTGATCGATTTGCTGGATATCCAAATTTTACTGTTGGACTATTAAGTAGGTTTCAGGTGTAGTGAGTTTCTTCCCTTAGTCGTCTTTTTGGATTATGATGTTAGATTTTCTGGCTGGTTGGCAAGGAATACCATGATACTCTCAGTGATGCTTGTATTGCGATTAGCATGTGACTGCTGGTACTTATTTTCCCAAATATCGGTAGATGTAATATTTCCCTTTTGGGAGTACTTGATTAAAAGATCCTGACAAATTTTATGACCGTACAAAAAAAAAAGAAAAACCCCACACATGCACCCAAAATAAACCTTCTAGTCATATGTTCCTCTCTTTCTCATGGAAGAATTTCAGAAGTTCATGCATAACACAATATGCGCATATAAAAATATTCATTCAGTTGATCCTTTTGGTTTTATTTCTGGATGGCTAGTTCTGTCATAAGAGCTTTGTGCTTTGTTTATTGCCTTCATCTTCAGAAAAAATCTATTTAATAATAATCGTATGTTGTTGACCTTCTGTTTTTGCCTGTTGCGTTGTGAAGACCAAGTCAGAGAAAGAGGAGTATCTTCACATGATTAGAGATGGGCATCTGAACATTATTGTGGGAACTCATTCGTTACTTGGCAATCGTGTTGTGTACAACAATCTAGGCCTCCTTGTCATTGATGAAGAACAGGTTTGCCCATTAATCCTCTCTGTTATCGTGGTTCATTGTTTCTATCTTTATGTCAAAGCTATGTTCTCAACTTGAAAGCCTATCTTATCTTTACAGAGATTTGGTGTGAAACAGAAGGAGAAGATTGCTTCTTTCAAGTCCTCAGTTGATGTACTCACTCTTTCCGCAACGCCAATTCCACGAACTCTTTATTTAGCCTTGACCGGTTTTCGTGATGCTAGGTAATTAACTCATTGTGAAACAAAGCTTTACTTCTTGGTGACAAACTGTCTCGAATTTCTGTTGACATTTATGAAATGAGATCTTTCTGCAGAATCTCTTACACCATTATTAAATTGCAATTGTCTCAATTAACTGGCCTGTTGCCCCTTGGGGTATCCTGATGTCTTAGTAGTGATCCCTGCTTTTTTCTTTTCATCATCCTGCAACTTTGAGTATAACATGTAATTTGTCTTGTGTTTTTGTCTGTTTCAGCTTAATAACCACTCCACCTCCTGAAAGAGTGCCTATAAAAACGTATCTATCAGCATTTAGCAAGAACAAAGTGATATCAGCTATCAAGTATGAGCTGGACCGTGGTGGTCAGATATTTTATGTCTTACCCAGGATTAAAGGTAAGATGTGAAAACCTTATTCTACCAACTTCAGATCATTCTATGTTCTTCAATTTTCAAACTATAGTTCAATGTGGTTTCTATGATTAATTTTCTTCTTTGAAAATAATATCTTCCATTGTTGATTTTATCTCATGGTTTTATATCCATTACAGGACTAGAAGAAGTCATGGAATTCCTTCAGAAGCAGTTTCCAAGTGTTGAAGTAGCAGTTGCTCATGGAAAGGTAACCTTTTTTAAGCATATCTCAATGCATTACACCGACATTGCTGAAGTTGAAAATTGCTTCTTGAAATCAAGGTCCGAGTGAGAAAAATATTTTTTGTACATATGCACGTCTTGTTTCAACTTTGCCCGATTCAAAGAGCAACTCATTTCAAGTTAATTAATGACTTACTAATGTTTAATTCTTGATGCTTAAGCTTGATTATGATTGAAGCGACTTAATACTCAAAATCCGTCATATATGTATCCAAAAACATGGTAGAATTAATTTTAGGAATCTCAGGCCTTTGAGGGCTTCTTTGATGTTGTTCGAATGGGTTCTTCTTCGTTTCCTCATTGAATAGCCTCCATACCGTTCAAAGCGGTTTGCTTCGGCCATGACTTTTCTAAAGGCTCTTCAAACGTGGTAGATATATGTTCGACCTTCTGGAACATGACTCAAACTGGTTAGGCCTAGATCAAATGGTTGTAGGGAGTGCTCGAAAGCCCTCAACTTCATGAGAATCTGTTCGAAAGTGGCACAGTGCATTTCATGCTAGAAGTAGATCAAAAAGAAAAGCATGAACCAGTACATATTTACTTTTCAAACGGAGTGGGATTCATTTCGAAGGTGTTAGATCACATAATAATTTGGTAATTGTCGTCCCCAGACAATGAGTAAGCTAGTTTATTTATAGTCACCATGTACAATACACAATACCAAAATTACAATGTGGGATAACTAGCACTAATTTATTTCCTAACGCTCCCCTCAAGCTGGAGCATACACATACACAGCTTGCTCAAACTGACAAGACTCGGTTCAAAAAGAAGACCAACTAGACTAGACTTTAAAAAAAAAAACAAAAAAAAAATAGACTAACAGCAGCGGGCAATAACATTGGAAGACACTCCGCTCACGTGTGGGTTTAGCAGACATGCAATAGGATAGCAAACAATAGCAGGTAGTAGACAGTTCAGTGCCAGTAAAAGCTGGCAATAGCAATAGCAGTAGATCAGACTATATAGCAGAAAGCAGCAATGGTAGTAGCTGTAGACAGGAAGTAGATAAGCAATCTGTAGTTGTAGATTGATAGATAGCGGACAGAGAGGCAGGAAAAAGTTGCAGCGATCAAAATGGCAGAAAACAACAGAGCAACGAGGGAATAACAGCAAAATCTATATGAATTTTTACACCAATTTTAGAATCATCAGTGCAAATATTACATCCTTGTAAGTTTGGCAATTTTCCTTTTCGTAAAGGATCTTGTGGAGGAGCAGACTTTTGTAGTTTTGATCATAGACTTTGAATCAGCCATGCCAAAATATTAATATGCTAGTCAAGACAAGAAAAAAAGGTAGGGCGGCAGCGGCGACCTGTTGCCGCAGCTGACGGCGGCGGCGATTGCGGCTGCAGGCACGGCTTTAGCTGAGCAGATCAGCAAGAGATGGGATATGGTCTACAAGAGAGCAGGGAAGACCAGATCTTATCTAAGAAAATCCGAGCCAAGAATTATATAGATCGGGCTTGATTTGTTTACATATGCTGACTTGCGCAAAAAATAAGGTGGTCACTGGCGGTGGCCGGTAGCAGTAAGCAGCGAATGCAGATACCCATATAATTTCTGTTATAACCAGAATTTGATTGGGATGTGATGCTTTTGGAATGGTCTTCCAGGTTCTTCGTAAATATTTAAAGCAACTTGTTAAACATACTTAAATATTGATTTAATCTTTGAAAATTCTTTAACATATCTAAATCTTTCATGATTTTTCATCTTACAAACACATTTTAAGAGCATGAACTACATTTTTCAAAGTCAGTGATGGGTAAATTTGACATCCCCTATGCCTTTAACATATCTAAATCTTTCATGATTTTTCATCTTACAAACACATTTTAAGAGCATGAACTACATTTTTCAAAGTCAGTGATGGGTAAATTTGACATCCCCTATGCCCACAACAATAGTCAAACAATCATCAGGCACAGTTATTTTCTTACTGCTTGGAGACAGGGAATAGATGGCGAGAATATGTTGAGTGCTCCATGTGATCAGTAGCCTGAAGTTGGCAAAGGTTTTACTCGAAGGTTTTGACTCAAAGTAGGATGGACTCACCCAATTACACTAACGAGCTAGTGCCAGAAGGCTATTCAAGGTTATCAATGAGCGATTTCAAACCCTTCCACCTTTCATGGTTGAGACAAGCAAATTCTTGCGATCTTGTTACGTCTTGCTAAATTGCAACAGCATTTGCGTAAAGAACCAATGAAGGTTGGCAAAAACAACAATGATGGCTATCAAAGGCAGTTGTATTGCGTTGGTAATGAAGGTGTATATAATGAGTCCTGAACAAACTGGAGTTCTGATACCATACTTACAAAAAAAAAGAGTTCTGATACCATCTAAGACTTCCAGAATTGATGTTGGATAAACGATGAAGAGAAGATGCTGCAGAATTATTAGTCTTATTACAGATCTGTACACACTATGCCAACCATGACTTCAGCTATAAGAAAGGAAATTTCTTAGCCTCTATTAAGTCATGATTTCAACCTAATAGAAGAAGAAAAAACACTACAAGGAATCCCCTAGAACCTGTGGAGTCATTTTCTATGCTAGCCAGTTATACATCTTTATAATGCAAATCACATTTTTATAAGGTGTGCTGCTTGAATATGGACAAAATGCATGTTTTTAAACATATTACATTTTTCTTCAAGTGTGTTGCTTGAATATGGAGAAAATGCATAAAAAGCTGCCGCTTCTCTGGCTTTAAGTTAAACACGTGTGCCTTTTGTGAATACGGTTAATGGGCCTTGGTGTCTTGAATTCCTGTGGGAGGGGTACTGAAAATGTTTCTTTTCTTGTAATTACCAATCTTGGGCAGCAATACTCAAAGCAGCTGGAGGAGACTATGAAAAGATTCGCGCAGGGGGAAATTGATATTCTTATATGCACAAATATAGTTGAAAGTGGGCTTGACATTCAAAATGCAAATACGATCATAGTTCAAGATATTCAGCAATTTGGCCTAGCCCAGCTGTACCAGGTTTTCCCTTCTTCTTTAATCCTGTTATTTCCTTTCTTTCTTCTTCTTTAATCCTTGTTATTTCCTTTCTTTACATTCCTGGATAAGTAGGTTTTCCTCATCCTTTTCAAAAGCTCTCTGATTTATAGCAATCACTGGAGTGCATGTTTGCTTGGTGGTTGAATTGTTCCTCGACAAATCAGCTTTCATGATTTTTAATATAAAGGGAAAGTTCTTTTTTGAGGAAAGCCAGAAAATTATTTTCATTTTTGTGGCAAGAAATATTAACCAAGATAGGATTCCACATGAAAATAATTAACTGGATATAAGCAAACAAGGAAAGGTATACATTCATGAAAATTGAAGATCAACTACAATGGTCATACTGCGGACAGGAAATAAATAAGCCTTCAAAGTGATTTGAGATTAAATAGCTTAGACTTTTCCAATCATCTCTTTCTAACCAATTTCAAATGTGTAAACTTAATGACAGTTGCGTGGAAGGGTTGGAAGAGCGGATAAAGAAGCTCATGCGCATTTTTTTTACCCTGACAAGTCTCTACTTTCTGACGAGGCACTAGTAAGTTCTGCTATGAATTTCCCGCAATATACTGATATCTAGTGAACTGTGGCCAGAATATGTGGAGTGGCTCCATTCTATAGCTTTTTAGTGAGTCCATTTCCTCCTTGTTGCATAGTTATTATTATATTCTTGTTCCTAGCGCTATTTACATTCAGTTTCCTAAATGCTTCGAGTGCAGCTCTCCCCGTGCTTAATAGTTTGAGTTGGTTAACTTCTCATATAGCACAAAAGTAATTGACTTATGTGTATTTATACTAGGAGAGGCTTTCTGCCCTTGAAGACTGTTGTGAACTTGGTCAAGGTTTCCAGCTTGCTGAAAGGGACATGGCTATTAGAGGGTTTGGTAATATTTTTGGTGAACAACAAACAGGGGATGTTGGAAATGTTGGTATTGATCTTTTCTTTGAGATGCTGTTTGAAGGCTTATCCAAGGTTAGTGGTGTGTTTTTTTATTAAAAAAAAATTTCCTTTCAAAAGTCACTCTGTGGAATGGAGGGGATGTATATAGGTTTGTGTAGAAAATTTTTCGTGTTTTGAATGGCTGATACAAATTTTGACTTGAAAGAGACTTTTTTCTGCGAGAAAGAAACTTCCGATTTTTCGATCTGCTTGAGTGGCTTAAGGCATTGGTTGGCTTGATGTTCTCACCCTACCAAACAACCCTCATGAACCTAGGTGCCGTGGACGTTTTCATGTCGCTTGTAACTGTTTATCCGTGTTCTGTCCGTTTGACTATCGAACAACCCATTTTTGGCCATTTAAGACTACATATCTTTTTGGACAACCATAACAAACTTAAAACAGGCCTTGTGACCTGGGGCACCGCGGATATTTTCGTGCCATTCCTAAGTGTTCGTGTTCATGCGTGTGTATGGCCATTTGGTTATCAAACAACCTGCTTTTCGTTCGTTTAATGCCGCATACCTGATTGGGCAACCATTAGAGGCTCAAAACAGCCCTTGTGAGTTGGGGGGCCCGAGGACATTCTTGTGTCGTTCGTAAGTGTTCTTGCATATTCATGCATGTTTGACTAATCGAACAACTTGTTTTTTGGCTTTTAACACCATGTATCTTATTGGACAACCATAAGTAGTGAAGGGAACAGAGTGGGTTTGAGGAAGCAAGTGGGGTAGGAGCGAGCTCCATACTTGGAGCGAGCAGAAAAATCCCACTGCTGAACTACCCTAACCCTTCCCGCCTCGTCTTTCCCCGTAACCCATACAGGACGGGTGTTACTGATTTCCATTGAGTCACTTAGGCCTCCGACTCGGCCATGCGCGGCCGCCACCAAACAATTGCATATCCAAACAACTGGAGAATTGCAGATCTACCTCAGTTACTCCAATAATAAGAAGACATTTTACACACAAAAAATGATCATATATTGTGTCATTCTCTTACCAGAAGTTTAAGCTTTACAAATGGGTCACATTACACTCTTTAATAGATACAGTTACCCAAAAAAAAGGAACCACATTAGACGAGCCAAGCCTACAAGATCTGAAAGAAAAAAGGGACCAATTTGAAAGAAAATAAGAACCCTGTTTATGGAGAAACAAACAGGAATTCAAAACACTAGCCCCTTATTCACGTATCATCCCAGATGTGAAAGCCTCAAGCTTTGCTCCTTAGCATTTGCAGATGACCTCTTTATCATGTCCAGTGCAGAAGGAATTTTCATCAGAATCATAAAGGACACTATAGACACATTTGTTGTCCAATCAGGCCTAACCTCAAACCTCTCAAAATGTGAAGTCTTTGTGACTGGGACAACAAGCGCAAAAAGCAGCTTATTGCTAGCATTCTTCACATGCCATTAGGATCCCTTCCTATCAAGTATCTAGATCTCTCTCTCATAAATAGGAAACTAGCATACTTTGACTGCGCACCCTTACTGGATAAATTAGGAACAAGAATCTCTAGCTGGACAGTTTCTAAAATGTCCTATAGAGGTAGGCTTCAACGGATCAGTTCAGTCTTATTAGCCATAGTCAGATACTGGACAGCTGCCTACTTCCTGCCTAAGAGAGTTTTTAGAGAAATTGAAAGTCTCCCAAGATCCTTCCTATGGGGCAGCCCAAAAAAGACAAAATTAAATGGATAGACCTATGTAGGCCAAAACAGGAGGGGGCTTAGGACTACCCAATATCACATAAATGAACAATGGATACCTGATGAAGTGTGGGCCATCTGTGAAAACAAGGAATCTTTATGGTTTAAGTGGGTAAGCACAGTCATCCTTAAAGGTAAATCCTTCTGGGAGGTTTTGCCTAGGCAGCAGGAATCCTGGATATGGAAAAGACTCCTCTGGATCAGGTTCAACATGAGCAGTTTATTACACGCATCATAGGGAAGGAAACCTCTACCTTCTTCTTGTTTGACCCCTGGCACCCATGGGGTATCTTTATCACAAAAAATTCCCTGAACCGAAGCCCAAACTAAATATCAGCTTGGGAGCCAAGGCTTCAGAGGTGATAAATAAGAATCAATTGACTTTGCCTTTTGGTAGGGGTCTGGGATGACCAAGTTATAATCTTCTATAACTCCTTCAAAACAATCCCAATTGAATCAAATAAGACCACTGGGAGTGGATACCTACACAACAATTTTCTATCAAAGGTGTCATAGCTGCCAAAACTCCTCCATCCCCACCTGCACCCTGGTCTAAGGTTGTTTGGAGTAGATGTCACTAGATGTGCTTTCATTCTCTGGATTGCCTTTTGGAAGAGGTTACTTTGCAAAAACTAGCTCAGTGGAGAATTGTGAATAGTGACTTATGCCACCTCTGCCATGGCCATTCTGAAAACCAGGAGCACTTATTCTTCCAATGTCCCTTCTCTAAAGTTGTTTGGGAAATAATCTTGCAAAAGTTGTGCTGTAAAATCATCGTCCTTTCTTGGGATAACTTGCAAAATTGGCTACTATCAAGCCACTGGTGTTCAAAGTTCCAAAAGGACTTAGTATCATTTAGCTTATATGTAGCAGTCTATCATATATAGAAGGAACGCAACCAAAGATCACAGCTCCCACAAAAGAAAAATGCTCAAATAATTACTGGAGAGGTTCTGCACACTATTAAACTAGCTGCTATGTGCTATGTCGTGGAGAAGAATTAAGAAGACATATTTCAATTGAGAAATAGCAATAAACATAGGGTTGCCAATGATCATTTTCCCTCCCAACTAACCATTCCCTCAAGCATCGGAGAAAAACCCTACTTTCTGCCAGCTGTCTTATAAATGTTAAACCTCATAGATGGATATGATTTTAAATGTTCTAGAATACTAGATTATTTTGAATGTGTAAGTACCTGCTACTGTGATCACTCATGATGAATTCACTGGGATTTTGTGTGGCATGCCAAGTCAGCTGACGCCAATTGTGCAAGCCAAAGAACCTATTTTGTGATATATTGCCTGCCATCACCTATATTGATCGGAGAGAACCGTGGAAAATGGCTCAGACAGTTTTGTTCTGTTTGTTTTGCTGCCAACATAATCACAGGCATCTGATTTGATTTGAATGGCAAACTTTTCATTAATCTGATGTACTAATTTAGGAAATAGTAGCTAATATGTGGTCGTGCAACACCACCTTTTGCTAATGGTTGGCGGTAGATTAGTGTTCATATTGTAAGCCTCCTTTATCACCTTTGCTTCGACTATTCTCCCTAGTTGAATGCATATTTTGTAAAATCGCCGTTTTGGCTTATATATGAGATTTAATTTTTTAAAAAAAACTTTTGTTTCCATTGTTGTTCTCCCCCCCCCCCCCCCCCCCCCCCCAAAAAAAAAAAAATGCTTGCATACATTTCTTTATTTTTCTTAAACTCCTCTTTTGGGCATACGTAGCTCTCCTATGACCTGAAAAGAAGTTACCCCTTTAACACGGAGATAAGATACTCCCCTAAGTTAGAAATAGTGGATCTCCTTTGACATAGATATAAAGTATTCCTATGACCCAATAAAGATATTCTCGTAACCCGGCAAGAATGTTTCTAATTGTCACATAGCAACCCATTTTACATGTTTGTGTAACTTATTTATATAGCCATGTTGAATATAGTATCATGCTATAGCAAATCGATATGGTGAAGAAATTGAATGTCATCATTGTATATTTAGCACCAAAGTCAGTATACCTGCTCTTGATCTTTTTTGTTGTCGCAAACGATTATTCTACTGCCCACTGGTCAGCGCTTCGTCCTTCCAAGTTATAAAAAGATTTCTCATTAACTGAATCAATAATTGTCCTTCCAAGTTATAAAATGATTTTTCATTAGACCTATATCATGTTGTAATGTACTTATAATGTCATCTCTAAAGTGACGGTGAACATATTGAAACCTATGTTACCTTTTCTGGGGAATAAAAACCAGTCTGCTTTCAAGGAAGAAACATCCAAGATAATCTCCTGCTCATGCATGAATCGGTGAAAAACTAAAAAAAAAACTTTTAGTCCTAAATGTTGTGTCATTAAAGTGGATATCATGAAGGCTTTCAACACGGTTAAATGGAGCTATCTGATGGAAATCCTTGAGAATGAACTTCCCAAAACATTACAAAAAGTAGAACTTTGAAAGGAGGCATATTGAAATTAGCTGAGAAACTAGCCTCTTAAAACAACTTCAACTCCCTTGCAAGTATGGAAGATGAGATTGAGGAATAAAATGAGAAAGAAGCAAGTGTTGCTTTAAGTTCAGATGGAGAAGATACCCACACTCAAAACCAGGAAGACATCGACGTAGAAAATAGCTCTACAGGCTATAATCCATACTCAAACTCTGAGTTGGAAGCAAACCATAAAGACTATCCTAATTTATAAAATCAGGATTCAAAGGTTGAAAAATAGAAAAGAATAACATTGGCAAAAAAAACTGAGAAAGGAAAGATAAGACACAGCCAAATAATGGAAGTGACACCTAAAACAACTAATATCTCTGGAGGTAAACCAACTTTCTTTGATTTTGAAACTCAGGTAACTGAGGTTGAGAAAACAGGCAGGAAAAACAAATCACAAAGGATACTAAAAAATAAGTAAGTGGCACACAAAAAGCAACGGGAAGAAATCAAGTCTCTGAAGTCCTTGAAGATTAATCAAAAAAGAAGAAGAATCAAATAGGTAAAAAAAACACTCTTATGATGAAACTGAAAACGACTTTGATATTGAGAAAAATGATCATGAATTGGATGTTCATGATGTTAATAAATCATATAAGTCAGTTTCCCCTGCTAAGGTGATTGGTGTCAAAGAAAAAAAATCTAACATAATGAACCAGTGATAGACTTAACTAAAGACACCGGTGGTAAATTAGTTAAACAATATAATAGAGGTAGTAGTGGTAGAAGGAGGCCAAAGTAATTGGTCTTCTCCTAGATTGGATTTTGAATCCCCTATGAGTAGGTTATGCCTACTGATGGACTGAATATACATTAATGAATTGTTTGTGGTATTTCCTATTATCGTGGCTACCTTGTATGTGTATTTTAATACATATGAAATTTGTGCTACAAAAAAAGAACCTTAATGGACCACTGATTGTACATTTTAACTCTACCAGGAGACTAAGACAAGGAGACCCTCTAACTTATCAATTTATTTTGGAATGGAAAGGTTTTCATAGTTATTGAAGGCAAAGATTATTGGAAAATCTTTCACTTTTCATTCATAATGTGAACAGATGAGCCTAAGTTCACTTGCGTATGTTAACGACCTTTTCACTCTTGCAAATGCAAATGAACCTTATGTTAAGCTCATAAAGGATTTTTTATTGGAATTAAGACCTCTCTGGCCCGAACTAAAAAGTTTTAAAATGTTTGTTGCAGGCATCACTAAACGCAGACTGTAGGAACGTTAACATATAGGGAGTGCTCTCTCCTATCGAACAAAATAATCATCAGGATCAAGAGCTGGGCTGTTTCCAAGCTCTCTTATGGCGGAAGATTACAACTACTTAAGTCTGTTCTCCTTGCTATTTGCACAATCTAGACTTACTCTTATTTCCTGTCAAGGGAGATCATAAGAGAAGTTGAGAGAATAATGAAGAAATTCCTTAGAGCAGTGCAAGGAAGGCAAAGGTTAAATAGACCATAAGTAAGCTGAAGGAGAAAGGAGGACTTGGCCTTAACGACCTCAGTTTAGTGACACTCCTTACATTATGAAGATCATATGGAGCATTAGTAAAAATATAGAAAGCTTGTGGGTCAAATGGATGCATTCAGTCATCATAAATGGGAATTCAATTTGGGAAGTTAAACCAAAACAAACCGATTCGTGGACGTGAAAAAAGATTCTTTGGGTTTGGGATCAATTACGCAGCACATAAAGAAGATCATTGAAAATGGTGAGACAACCTCATTCTAGAAGGACCTCTGGGATATAAATACCTAGAATTAAAAAGAAACTAAACATATGCTTGGGTGCTAAGGTTCCTCAGATTTTGAATGGTAACCAATAGAACTTTCCATATGGACGGAGGTGGGACAATAAGTGTTCAGTTTCTATCAAGTATGCAAAGAAACCAAGCCTCTCATAGGGGGGCAGATAAATGGAAGTGGTTGCCAACATGCAACTTTTCAACTAAAAGTGCAGTTGATGCTTTGGATCAACTGGCTTCTGTGGTTACTTAGGACAAAATTGTCTAGATTACACTTTATCTTCCAAGATATGCAATCATTCTTTGTCTTGTTTGTTGGAAGAAGATGAGTACTCAAGACAAGCTTTTAAACTTGGGATTGATCCAAACTTTGTTTTCTGTGACATGAATGCCAAGACCATAACCATATGTTCTTTGAATGGCCAAACTCAACCAAGGTATGGAAAGTGGTTTTGAAGTAGTTGCAATGCAAGGACAATCTCTACTCTTGGCAAGGGGTTTGGAATTGGCTAGTTGGAAATAACTAGAAGTCAAAATTCCACAAGCGACTGATATATTTTAGATTTCCAGTTATTGTACATGGTCTTTGGGAACAGAGGAATCAGAGATCTCATCATCATATTGGAGATGGTTAGTAGGGTACAACAATTGAAGTTTAGCAGAAATCATGCTTTTTGCATCTTCATGGAGAAATACAAGGAAAAGCAAAACAAATTAGGAGCTTATCGTTAACATTTGCCTGCCCAAGAAGATCTTTTGTACTTAAACCTTAATTGGCTAACCTATTAGTAGTACTCTACCTACTCTGGTCTAGGCTTCTTCTGTTAGAAAGTAGAATGCTTCAATGCTTGGCACTAGTTCTATGGCTCGATGACCTAAGGCGCTACTTGTATTTTGAGTAAGGCCTGTTGTCTAATACGGGCAACTAACCTTGTATATTGCCTCTATTTTATTTTTTTACCTATAAATGAAATTTAACTTGGGAAAAAGAATGCTGAGTCACAGCACCCTGAACCCGATTTGGTTCACAGGCTCACAGCTATAGGACTTCTTTCTCTGACGAATAAAGATGTTCAATTATCTCTTTTCAACCTATTGGTCTCTTATTTGACAATGCAGCACTTTATATAGTTACTCTATTTTCATTGGGGCTTTATTACATTGAAAAGCTGTGGGTTGTTTCCTTGATCTGCAGGTGGATGAGTACCGGATAGTTACAATTCCGTATCATTCAGTGCAGGTATTTTTTTTATGCTAACAACGAGAAAAGGCTCATAGAATAAGCATCCCTTTTAACTTGAGACATTTTCTTGAAAGGTTCACTGTTTTGGTAGTTAGTTTCCCATTGGGACAAAGAAATTTTTGGAGTTACCATTAGAGTGAGGATAATATAAAGAAGACTCTTCACTGTCCTCTATGCTGTTGAATTATGTCAGTAGTCAATTGCCTGGAAAATTAGGACAAGGAATCTATACTTGTCTAGAACATCAACTATGATAGCTAGGACGTAACTTATACTTTATTCTCTCATATAATTTGGTCACTTACTTTTGACTTTTCTGTTCCAGCTTGACTTGAATATAAATCCTCACCTCCCCTCTGACTACATTAATTACTTGGAGAATCCCGTTGAAATAATCAATGAAGCTGAAAAGGCTGCTGAGAAAGATGTTTGGAGTTTGGTGCATTTCACTGAGAATCTACGCCGTCAATATGGAAAGGAGCCTTATTCGATGGAGATGTTGTTAAAGAAGCTTTATGTGAAAAGGATGGCAGCAGATTTAGGAATTAATAGAGTTTATGCTTCAGGAAAGATGATTGGTATGAAGACAAATATGAGCGAAAATGTTTTCAAGCTTATAACACATTCAACGGCATCCGGGACATGCCTGGATACTCTTATCTTTGAGGATGGCCTTATCAAGGTACAGTTTCTTGTCTTATCTTGAATGCTTGCATTTGGATTTCTGACACAACCTCTTTAAGACTGATGAAATTGCAAGCTCCCAATAAGGCAGGCATCATCTTGATGACTGCTCTATTTGATGAGCTATCAGAAGGAAACAGGAATTGGCCAATGGTGAAAATATTTCCAACGTGTAATGCTGTGTAGAAAAGCAAGTCTATAGAGAGCATTTACGATTTCATAAATTGTTAATTGAGATTTTATTAGCATTGAAAATTTTATGACAGAGGTTCTTACGTGTCGTCATTGGTCAGATTAATTGTAGAGAATGAACATAATATGACCAACGTTTATGATAAGTGATGATCATACTTGTTGGACTAAGGGATGAATTTTCAAATCATGTGCTCGAGTGCTCTAAACTTAGGTGAGTTAACTACAGTGACCTGGTTGCTAAGAATCGTAGGTTCCAGCATCATTAGTTTAATAAGAACAAAGTTTGATAATCTTTAGACTTAAGACGAACATTTATTTTACTTTACGAATTGTATTATTATAGCTTCATTTAACAACAACAACAACGTTACCTCATTGCCTTAGAGGCTCCCGCCTATGCCGGGGTATAGGGAGGTCGGATGTACTCAACCATACACATGTGTTAGAAACACACACATGTTGCTTCCCGATGACCCATAATGATGGGTCAAGCTATGTCGATCAATTGCTACTTCACCGATGACCCATAATGATGGGTCAAGCTATGTCGATCAATTGCTACTTCACAATATAAGAAGTGCAGCCAATTTATTGAGTCATTTTGATTTATTCCATCATATTCCAAAGTCAAAGAAGAGTGTGTCCTTGACTTCATTGGAAATGGAAAGCTATAGCTTCATTTAACATGGTGCTGAAATATGTATACGTCGTGAACTCTAAAGGACGTAGTGTAGTGTAAAAAGAGGATTTCTAGCTGTATTAGAAATTTTATACTCGGCCTCTTCATGAAAATATAAATGACAAGTTAAATCCATAGTCGTGACTTGTTAATGTAGAAAACTTAAGTATAGATCCCGAATACTTGGAGGCCAATATCTGGGCTTTCATATAAATCAAAGAACAGGTGGAAGAACAGGTGGGAGTTCTCCCTTACAACGGTTCCTACATTCTAACTGTACATATATACCTCATGATCCTGACATAGCCAACGGCTATATATCCTAGTGATGTCATTATTAAGTACAATACACAATGTCTAATATCTACAGTACAATATGCCTAATCTACTGTACACTGTACAACACCAACTTTCATACACTCTCCCTCAAGCTTGGAGTATACATTAATACAACCAAGCTTGGACACTAGCTTATAAAAAAGATTAGGTACAACAGACTTAGTAAGGATATCTGCAACTTGGTCAGGGGATGAGATATGATGTTGAAGAAGAGACCCATCTTCAAGTTTCTCTCGAATAAAGTGACGATCAATTTCAACGTGCTTTGATTTGTCATGATGAATAGGATTCTCTGCCATGTGTATCGTAGAGACATTATCGCACAGAGCTAAAATAGGTGAACTTATGGAGCACTGCTGCAAATCCTTTAGAACTCGTTGGATCCATATACCTTCGCAAATACCAAGAGCAAGTGCTCTCAACTCAGCTTCAGCACTGCTTCTGGCCACAACACTTTGCTTTTTGCTTCGCCAAGTCACCAGATTGCCCCATACAAATGAGCAATATCCAGAAGTTGATCGCATATCCCGCTTTGATCCACCCCAGTCCGCATCAGTATAGACTTTAACTGTCCTGTCCTCATTTTTCCTAAAAAAGAGTCCTTGTCCAGGAGAGCCTTTGAGATATCTTAAAATACGCATGACAGCTTGAAGATGAGTATTAGTAGGGGCATGCATGAATTGACTAACATAGCTTACAGAGTAACATATATCAGGACGAGTATGGGATAGGTATATAAGCTTACCAACCAACCTTTGATATGAGCTAACATCCGTTAAAAGTTCATCAGACTCAGTTTCAGGTGCCTTTCCAGGAGTTAACGGTGTGGCCGCAGGTTTACACCCAGTCATATCAATTTCTTGAAGAAGATCTAATATATACTTGCGTTGTGATATACACATGCCATATCTATTCCTTCCAACTTCCATTCCGAGGAAGTAACGTAAGGGGCCCAGATCCTTAACTTCGAACACAGTAGACAAATGTTTCTTAACTTTGGTCATGCTATCAACAGAATTTCCAGTCAATATGATGTCATCAACGTACACAATAAGTATGGTCACAATAGCATCAGTTTTGAAGATAAATAAGGTGTGATCACTTTGTGCCTGTTGGAAACCATAGTGAAGTAAAACGTGAGTGAATTTTGAAAACCATGCTCTAGGGGATTGTTTTAGGCCATAAATAGCCTTTTTTAATCTACACACCTTGCCTTTCGTTTTATCAGTGTTATAGCCCGGTGGAATTTCCATAAACACTTGCTCTTTTAGACTTCCATTCAAAAAAGCATTTTTAATATCTAGTTGGAATAGTGGCCAGTCAAGGTTAATGGCAACTGAGAAAATAATCCTAACAGTGTTTAACTTGGCAACTGGTGCAAATGTTTCTAGGTAGTCAATACCATAGGATTGTGAGAAGCCCTTAGCAACTAGCCTAGCCTTATGTCTGTTAAGAGTACCATCAGAGTTAAATTTCAAGGAAAAAAACCCATTTGCAACCTACAGGTTTAAGCCCCTCTGGTCTTGCCACCAGTTCCCACGTTTCATTCTTAATAAGAGCACTCATTTCATCCTCAACCGCCAGTTTCCATTCCCTATGATTCAAGGCCTCAGTAATAGAGTTAGGAATCGAGTAATCATCAAGACTGACAGTAAATGATTTAAACTGTGGACACAACCTATCATAGGTTATAAATTGACTCAATTGATGGAGTGTAGTACATACTTTGGTTGTCATAAGATGATAGTCTTTCAGCTTAGGTGTAATAAACTTGGTACACTCTCTAGATCCTTTTCCTTAGGGCTATAGGCATTTCAGTTGTATCTTGAGTGATATTAGTAGGATCATCATTACAACTCTCAGACACGCAAGGAGAGATATTACCTGCAGCTTTGTGATTTTTCAGATGCAATCTTTGCCTAGTGTAGACTTAGGTGACAGGAGGCCGGTCTCTTGTTAAGTGTTCCTGAGAAAGCTGGTCATCAAGCTCTGGAGTAGATACAGTGTCATCCTTGTATTGTATTGATTGAATTGCTATTTCCTGTAATGCTTCTCCACCCCTTTGTATAGAAGATTCAACAGTTGAGACATCAATAATATTCCAGTAGTTGTCCTGCACATGACCTTGCAAGCTAGACTCACTGTTAGACTTACAAAATGGAGTATTTTCATCAAAGGTGACATCTAACGTGGTATAAACCTTTCGTGAATGAGGACAATAACATTTGTACCCTTTCTGTGTACCAGCATATCCAATGAACATGCATTTAATAGACCTTTTGTCAAGTTTACCCCTGCTATGTACCTGAAGATACACATATGCAATACATCCAAACAATTTGAATGGTAATTCAGACAACAATAGACAATGAGGATATGTTCTTAGAAGTTGTTCCCTAGGACTAATATACCCCAACACCCTGGAGGGAGTCCTATTTATCAAGTAGGTGGCAGTCAAAACTGTTTCACCCCATAAGTGTTTTGGCACGTGCATTTCAAACATAAGACCTCTGGCAACACCCAGAATATGACGGTGTTTCCTCTCAGCTACCCCATTTTGCTGTGGGATATAAACGTTAGAAGTTTGATGGTGAATACCTCTTTCTGTCAAGAAGGCTTTCACCTCCCTATCCATATATTCACTCCCATTGTCTGATCTGAAATTCTTGATATTAGTATTGAACTAATTTTGAACAAGACACACAAAATTCTTGAATACCTGATAAAGTTCAGACTTGTGTTTCATGAGATAAACCCATGTAACACGGGTATGATCATCAACAAAGATCACAAATCACCTGCTGCCATTTATGTTTAGAACTCTTGAAGGTCCCCATATGTCTGAGTGAACCAGATTGAAAGGCTGGCTTTCAGTATATGAATTTGCAGGATAAATCATTCGGGTTTGCTTAGCAAACATACATGTTTCACACTTTAATTGTGCAAGGGAAATGCCATTAAAGAGGTTAGGTTTAATCTTCCTGAGGTACAAAAAGTTTGGATGTCCCAAACGCTTGTGCCATAACAAAACAAAGTTTATTCTAGATTGTGTACAATTCATTCTAGGAACAGAAATACTATTCATATAAGAATGAACGCTAGAACTGCCTTCAAAATGACCTCTGAAACCTGATTGCAGAGAATCCAAAATAAACAGACTATCATGGAACCTAGCACAACCAATCTTCTCCCTCATAGCCTTCTCCTTCATGATTGCGTCCTGAGAGCAAGAGGAAGAAGACAAGAAGAAGCATTTATTAGGTGAAAAAATAGTTATGCAGCTATTATCAGTCATAAGCTTTCTCACTGAGATTAGATTACAGTCAAGTTGTGGAACATATAACACATTTTTCAAAATCATTGTTTCAGAGAGGGTAACATTCCCTTCACCAACAATGTCAACATAATGTCCATTAGCAACCTTGACCTTTCGTGAGTCATAAATAGGCACAAATACATCTAACAGAGTTCTATCAAATGTCATATGATGAGTTGCTCCAGAATCAACAACCCAAAGATTGGACTTACCACCTTTACCTGCACTTACAACAGTAGCCCGTATTTGTTCTTGACCTTCAGGTGCTTTCTAACTTTCAAGAACTCTCAGCATAGCATTCAAGTGGGCTTGTGTAAACATAGGTTGTTCAGGCACTTTCCTTGGAGGTACATCTGCAACTGCTGCTCTAGGAGAAGACCTCCACGAGTCAGCATCAGAGGACCTCCAAGACCCACTAGAATCTGGCTTACTAGGGAAACTTTGCTTAGAATGGTTGTTATTTTTATAGAATGATGGTGGAGGTTTGGCCTTGGATCCAGGCCGTCGGTAACAGTCTTCCACAACATGACCAACCTTATGACAAAACTTACAGTATTTCTTGTAGTAGTCACTGTTATTGTTTTTTCGTGAAGCAAAGAGGGCATTTTTATCAGTACATGACATATTTTTCTCTTTTCCATTATCACTAGCCTGAGACACGAGCTGAAGATTTAGTAGACACAGAGACAGAAGAGCCCATCATGACCTTCAATCTACTTTCTTCCTGTCTAACCTCAGAGAACACAGAGTTCATGGGTGGTAGTGGTTGTCCCTAAGACACAACTCCTAACAGCATCAAAATCTTTATGGAGGCCAGATAAAAAACCAAACACACGTTCAGTTTCCTTAATAGTCTTAAACAGTTGGTTATCAGTGTTGCATGTCCACTGATATGACTCTAGTGCATCAATCTGTTGCCATAGCTGAGACAAGCAACTAAAAAACTTACTCACAGACTGATCCCCCTGTTTGACATCCCTTAACTGTGCTTTCAGTTCATAAAGCTCCGAAATGTTATCTTGCTTAGAATACATTTCTTTAGTGGCTTTCTAGATCTCTGCTGCAGTTTGGTGTAGTATGAAAGTATTACCAACCTCTGGTGTCATGGAACCAAGAAGCCAAGACATTATCATAGAATTCTCGGCTTCCCAAGTAGCAAACTTTTCACTGGTTTCGCTAGGAGGTGTCATTTTATCAGACAAGTACTCCTTTTTCCCTCTTCCTTTTATGAAGAGCTCAACTGCCATACTCCAAGGCAAGTAATTGTTCTCATTTAACTTCTGATTCGTAATTGTGACTGGAGTAGAGTCAACAATAGAACAGAGGTAAGGGACATGGAGGATGAAGATGTTTTGTCTCCTCCTCCGGAAGAAACTTCGCTGCTTTCAGCCGTGCAGATGAAAAAATGGTTGGTTACAGTGAGTTTGTATAAGATGAAAAAAGATGAAAGAAGCTGCAAGTAGAGAAGCTGCAAGTAGAGAAGCAGATAGAGAGTAGTGAAGACGTTGTTTCTAGAATTTAGCTTCGTCTGAAATGAGATAAAGACAGCTAAGTAGAGAAAAGAAAGGCTTTACACGGTATCTCTGGTAAGAAACACGTGGGCACATGTGAATGGGTGGAGATTCGGCGCTTTTAATTTTGCCAGAGAACCTTCTGAGCATTAATTAATTGTTAGCACAAATTCAGCAAAAATTTTGAACCCAAGGAAAAATTATATGCAAATAAATGTCCCACAATTTCGTAAATAATAAATGGTAGAAGGAATGCTTTTAAAGTTGGACACGTTACACCTTTATCAGCCGTTTCTTTTCTTGCTGTTGCGTTCCAGCTGTACTCCGTTTGTCTTCCGTTAATGTATCCTAACAACACAAACGGTTTTCTCCTTCTGTCAAACTGCGTCTTCTTCACACTAGGGAGAGACGGGAAAGACCAACACACTTAGAGCTGTATTTTTGCTGATCAAGCACAGACTTTAATCGTCAACTTCTTGATCCACCACCGGAAAAGATTTTCTCTCCGGTTTTTTCAACTAAGTGCTAAATCGAGCCGGAAGAAAGAACACCCTCAATACTTCTGAGGTTTGCTGGAAAACACAGTATGACAAACAGAGAGAATTCTTCTTCTTCCGTTTAAACACTTTCTTGTGTTTCAATGAACCTTGCTCTGATACCATGTAGAAAACTTAAGTATAGATCCCGAATACTTGGAGGCCAATATCTGGGCTTTCGTATAAATCAAAGAACAGGTGGAAGAACAGGTGGGAGTTTTCCCTTACAACGGTTCCTACATTCTAATTGTACATATATACCTCATGATCCTGACATAGCCAACGGCTATATATCCTAGTGATGTCATTATTAAGTACAATACACAATGTCTAATATCTACAGTACAATATGTCTAATCTACTGTACACTGTACAACACCAACTTTCCTACAGTTAAATCGTAGTTTCGAGTCAAATATATTATTAGCATCGAAGAAAGTTTGTTATTGGTAATAACGCATCGTATACTGATAATAGTTTCACTTTAAGATGCATAAATTTTAATTACACAGTATTAACACAAAGTCTATCATTGAATAAATGTTTGTACAGGATTACTTCAATAAACATCAACCTCGAACCGTGTATAAACATTTCCTAAATGACTACTCTCTTTTGTCTCTTTCAATTACTTGGAACTCTGTTTGATCGTATCTTCTTCCTCTAGTGGCGGTGGTTTTTTGCTGCTTTATCTTAGTTAAGAGTAATTCTAGAGAGATTCTTCGTCAATCCAGCTTTGATCATAGATTTTTCTGTTGCTCTCGACTAATAATTGACCTTTTGTTCTTAATTGGTGGTGTCAGGCGGAACTTCTTTTGGAGCTACCTGAAGAACAGTTACTGAATTGGATTTTTCAGTGCCTAGCAGATCTCTATTCTTATTTGCCGACATTGATAAAGTATTAGTGTAGGTGGTGTGGTGACAGCTAACTTTGAGTTGGTCTAGTTTTGGTGGCATCTCCTATACGTAGAAAGTCTATCTAGTTCAAATTGGTTAAAGTACAGTTACATGGAGACTAAACCATGAATGTAAAATCCTTGTCCGATATAAAGGTACACTCGCTAAGGTTTGACACCACTGTGAGGGATGGATAGCCAGAGATGGAATTCGCTTCAGCTGTCACCTTGAGATGTTATTGCGGCTGATAACTGGAAGATGTTATTTAGTGGATGTGGGTAAATATGAAAGAATCATGGTGAGAGGAACACGTACAGCTATTGACATAAGTCCAAGGAAGTTTTATGCCGGAAGAATCAGATGAAACCCAGTCTCTTCCGGGTGGGCAGTTTGGCTTGGATCTTTGCTGCTGATATTGCCTTCCAATTAAATTAAGAACCTGGAACTGGGACTTCTCTGCTGTGATTCGTCGAGGAAACTTCAGTCTCTTCCTTAATTGAGGGCGTGTCTGTTCTAGAGGAGTTGTTATCAGATCTCTTTTTCACCAAATCGAAACTTTACCATTGTAGCAAACAGTGAAAGTTTACATCTACGGCATGATTAAGAGAATCAATAGCAAATTCAATCGGTTCTTTTTTTGTTCGAGAGAGAGAGAGAGAGAGAGAGAGAGAGAGATTTTGACATGATCTATTCATTTCCTGATCCGTAGTTCTTTAGACTGTGCCTAACCAGCTCGGGCTAGCCCAAGTCTCCTTCAAGGGTCTCAGCGTGCATAGTTAAGGTGCTAGATTACAACAGAAGCTAATTTTTCAAAGAAGATTGGATTAGCTCAGTAGCTTCAAGGGTCTCAATGGTCAATACATTATTTCTTTCAAGTTAGGGATGGCAATGAGGGGCGTGTTTGGGGCTGGTTTGGCCAAACCCGCACCCGTTCCGAAACCTGTACGTGTTGGATTGTATACATTTCTTCCGATCCACTCAACAATGGCCTAAATATGTATGGCTCGGCACACCCAGTTTCCCTTATACATTTAAAATCAACGCTATATAATTAAAGTGGGATTTATAACTTCCTCCATCTGTTCTAAATTCAGCTTCACCATCCGCATGCCTTACATTGAGAAGGTCTGCTCACCTAGAGGGAAGAGGCGGTGGTAAGTCCATGGCTTGCCCTTAATTGAATCCCTAGTTTTTCATATCACATCTAGCAAATACTACCTAAATCCTTTTTTTTTTCTTTCAAATAACTTTGTGTTTCATTTATATAACAATATTCAAAAAGGCATCCATGTAATTCACGGCCACCCTGGCCTACACAAAAAAAAAAAATCAACAGCATCAAAATAATACCATCTGGGTGGAATAATTGAAGTCTGAACGGTTGCCCAAGATCACCCGTAAGCAGAAGAAACAGCTATCCAACCCGCTGGAAAGAAGCAGCAGAAACAGCAAAAATTGTGTAAATACTCCCACTATTGGACTAGTTAACTTTTTAATATATTATAAATTAGACTATGACAGTATTTTTGTGGTGAAAAGAATTTTAAAAAAAAAAAGTAGGTTTCTGTTAAGGAAGCGAAAATGCAGAAAAGCTATCGAATATAGGTGGTCAAAGAAGCCAAGAAAGGGGGTGGGGGAAGGGGGAGGGGAGAACCACCAGGGTAATTCATTGGTAGAAGAGACGAGACAACACAAACTAGCTTCTGAGAACAACTGAATGGATGAAAGCGAGTTGAGAAAAAAATAATTTTGAATGGACAGAAAAGTACTAATTAACATACCTCATCGTACAGCACTCGGTCTGGAAGGAAAAGCACAATAAATTTATTGACTAAACTGTAGTTTGCGCAATACATGCTACGTTGTCCTTAAACTGATACAATCAGGTAAGGCGCGAAACCATTTCAACTAAAAAGAGTAAGAGGAAAAAAGAAAAACAAACTCTTCCAATATCTTCACTGATGAACTGGAGCAGCTTACCAAATAATCCTTCCATTCAAAAAAAAAGTGTATGTTTGACTTTTCAACATAATGTAATTACGTTGAAAAATCAATTAAAATAATATTTCTGAAATGGAAGAAAAATGTTTTAGCGGTCATATTCTCAGCACCCTGCTTTAGGAATAATGCACCTAAAATTTTAATAGTAGTTATCCAAGAAACAAAAAATCCACGACCAGAAACTAAATTGTAAGCAGTCCCCGCAACTTGCAAGCTAAAAAAGGATGTAGCTAATATATATCGGCAGTGTTTTCGTCTGGTGTCAAAATTTCAATGTTCTTGAAGCATGACATTCTGGAGCGAGAAAACAAAAAAGAAGAAGCGACAGGTTCCTCTAGCTATTTGCTTCCAGAAGGCTCACTACCAGCAGAAGGCTTTCGATTGAGGTACCTGATAAGGGCGTCTTCAACCCTACAAAAATTTCAAACAAGTATTAGGAAAAATTTTACCAAAATTAGTTCAATCTAATGTTTTATGTACAACCCTATTCACAGTAATTGGGTCAATGTATTCATTAAAAAAAAAGAAGAAGGTGCACTTTTCCACCACATAAATTGATCCTGACTATGCCGTACCCTGCCCTACAAGGATAAGGCCACTTAATGCTGAATCTAAGAACCATTACCTTATGTTTCAATAAAAAGCCGTTACAATGACTAATCCATGACCAATATGACATAATCCCTCTAAATAGAGTTAAACTGTACAATGCGAAATGCCTAGCCTTTTATCTCACGAACTTTTTTTCTCCGCCTTCTCTCTAGAAACCCGGACCTCCCTTTCCTCTCTTTCCTCCTTTTTTTCTCCCTTTCTTTTTTTCCTCCTTTTTTCCTTTCTTCTCTCCTCCAACGTTCTTTTTCCTCCCCACCAACTTTCTCCGCCCTTCATCCACCTCTCTCCACCTTCCTCCGCCGTCCCCCGCCTTCTTCCTCTTTCATTTTCTCCCATCTACTCTTATTTCTCAGACCTATCAATCTCCCGCTGCTACTTTCTTCTGACAGAGGATGCCTTGTAGGTCTCCGGCCGCTGCAATCGCGGTCGGAGACTAAACAACCCTCTTCATCCTTTCCACATAACTCGATCCTAAACGATCTTTCTATTACCTAAACATGCAAGCTACAATCATGACTAAAAGAGCTTGGGCCACCCTTCTCAAGTCTAATTTTACCCCGGAGGTTACATCTACACTATCGGAGGTTACATCTACATGGGTGTACACGTTCATCTTCAAAGGTAAATCAATTTGGGAGGTGAGTCCAAACCTACATATTCGTGGATATGGAGGAAAATATTTGGAGTTAAGGATAAATACTCTCATTGTGTAGGAAAACAACTGAGCAATGGTTGTTCTACTTCATTTTGGTTTGATCCTAGGCACCCATGAAGCATACTTAGTTCAACACACCCTACACTTACGAGAAAACTAAACATTCCAAATGGTGCTAGTCTTAGCAATTCTTGAGGGGAACACCTAGAGACTACCCTTTGGCAGAGGATGGGATTTTCAAGTGATGCAATTTAGAATAGTTAGGCAAAGGGGAATATAGTTGGATTTGGAAGCCTAAATGTCAAGTTTTCGGTTAAACATGCAACGGTTGCTTTTGCAGCCTTTTTTTCCCCAGATGGACTAGTGGAAGATTGTTAGGTGCAATCACTTTCTTCCATGCTGCAATCATATCATGGCTTGCATGTTGAAAGAGAATGATTACACTAGACAAACTCCAATCTTGTGGACGGTACAATGAGAAGAGCAGACAATCCAAAGGCAAGAAATGTTTCATATTTCAGGCATAAGAAATTAATGGAAACTCAGAACCCACAAACAGATGCTAAAGAAGCAAATATTTATGGCAGCTGCAATCAAACCTGCAATTTGTTATAGAACGAAGAAGACTACACCACTTATACACTTGAAGGACAACAAGAAACTATCCCGTTCAAACTTTCTAGCTTAAAAAATAGAACAGAGAGAGAAGAAAAAGAGGAGGGAGGGGTACATAGATTTTTCTTTTACTTTTTTTTAATCTTCTTACTCAAAATGTCAATAACCCCAACAGCAAGAAAGATACACCATGACAAGCATCAAGAGAAGGTTTGTATAGCCAGAACTCGGACAACATAGATACCTTGTGCATTAAAACAACCAACCAAGTTGGAATGAAATGACAACTTTACCAGGGTTGATTATAAAACTCTGATCGTCTCTCTTTTTCTGTGTTACGGTATGTTTCTCCATCAAGAAGCTTCAAATCCCTGGCTTGAGAAGTAAGTAAAACATTTGTAAACTCAGCTGGAGACTGACTAAATCCTATAAAAAAATCTCGTCTCCGGCAATGGTCATTAAGTTTCTTCATAGCAGCAGAAATAGATTGATCAAAAGCCTTAAGATCCATAGTCTTCTCTAAATTGGCCAAGAAGTTCGGGATTTCCATTTCTGCTACAAGAGGGACATCAACCAAAATATCATAACAAGAATTTCCAGCAGGACAGTTCCCAGAAAGTCTAATCCTATGCTCCACATGTATAGGTTTGGGCGAAGCTAGAAGGTTTGTTATCTTCTGGGCAACAGCAGAAAATTTCACCTTTTCTTCTCCAAAAATGCTTTGGAGAGGTGTATCACAAATAAATGAGGACGTGTCTTCTGGAATCTGTAACTTCCTTGACTTTATATACTGCCAGAGTGCAGCTATGATCCTCGGATGTGTTTCAACCTCAATACCAAGAATTTCTTGCAAAGCTGTTCCAAGTCCATGTTTTTCTGGCACGAAATCCATCTCTAACCTAATGACAGCAGTGAATTCTTTGTCCCCTTTCCTCTTCACCTCAAACCCCTCATGCATTGCAGACGAGCGAGATCTCTCCCACAAAATAACATGGTTCTCTGGATAAATATTCTGATCCAAATACACAGTCATCTTCTTGAAAAAGGAGGAAAACTTGGGGTAGGGACATTTACATAGTGCATGAAGGTCAGTTGGATCAATCCCATCTTCCAAGATCCTCCCAGTTATTTTAAGCGTCCAAGAGGGAGGCTCAGTACTTCCTTCTGGAGTAGCTTCTCCTCCCTGGCCGGCAAATGTATTGAACACATAAAGTCTAAGCAATTTTGAAACACGCAGAGGGTTCTTCAGAAACTCCTCCGCTTCAATCTTCTTCCTAGCTAGGGCAGAATCAATATAAGACTCAAGTTCCAACATTTGGGAGTAAATAGCTGATTCTGCCAAAGATGCCCCTAGATTAACAGGGATCTCTTTCTCAGAAAGCTTGCGCTTTTTCCTGTGAGAAGCGGGGGCTAGTTCCATAGTTTTTAAAGGAGAAGCAGAGGAACCCTGCCCATGACCACTGGAGGAACCGCCAGATGGCCGTGGCGGGGGCTTGTGGGAGGGCGTCCGCTTGACACTGTCAATGGAATATCCAGAGATGGATGCAGCGGGTGACGATACACCTAAGTTGGTTGTAGTTCCAGTGTTTTGAAGGTGGGAATGAGCAGCTTGGGACTGTACAAATGGCTGAGATTGAGGCTCAGACATTTGGAAATGTCCATGAAATTGAGACAGAAGATGAGGTTGTGAGTGGGTGACAAAATTGGTTGGTGTTTGATTATGGTTTTGGGTTTGAGAAATTTGCATCTGCATTGTCTTCAAAATGCACTACTTCTCAATCGAAGTTGGTGGCATGTGAAATAGAACAGTTTGGTCCTACAGCTTCCTCGACAATAGGATACGAAACATGTAGGAGAAAGAGCAGTAATAGATCCTAGACAATGACAAAAACAACTGAATTAACATCTGAAGACAAAATCAAGGAACATGAAATTGCAAAATTATCAAAGACAAAGCACTCTATTAGAACAAACTATTTGACTGCGTATAAACACCGACGTCCAAAGAGAATCATAGAATTTTAGAGCCGTGTAACACGATCAGCAGGACAAATGCTGTCCTGATATTTTCTATGAAACCAAAAAAACCATAAACTCACTTCCAGAGCAACCAAAAAAAACAAAAAAAAAAAAAAAAAAAAAAAAAAAAAAAAAACTGGAATCAAGTGCTGGTTTAAATGGGTGACCTGGAGATGAAAAAAAAGCTACTGGGCAGGAGTGCCCGCAATCGTCAGCCTGTGTAGTGGTGAGATGGGAAGAACAGACAGCCGACTAGGGTTGTGGTAAGATTAGGGGAACTTCTTTCTTTTTCATTAGAGAAACTTCAGCGCCTTTTTTTTCTCACACACTTTTTTTTTTTCTTTTGAGGAAAAACTTCAGCTTAGCTTCACAATTATTATTATTATGCACCCTATTTTCTCAAAAGAAGAAAAAAACAAAAATTAAAACATTCATTCAATCAATCATATCTAATATATCTCAATGGCAATAAAAACTATTGTTAGGGTTTGAAGAATGTGAACATCAAAGTATCCAAAAGATAAAGAGTTTACTTTCAGTAATACCCTCGTTTTCATATGTACCTGCATAAATGACATGAAAGAGAGTTTGCTTCTAGTGAGACCTCCGTCTCTATGTATACCTATATAAATGACATAAGAAATCTGGTAGTATTATTTATTATTGTATTACTTCAAACTACTCTCATAGTGTTTTTTAGGGACAAACTACTCTTATTGCCAAACCAAAATTCTCACCATATGCATTGTTTTATTAACTTTGTTAGGTCAATAAAAGATACTTTGAACCAAATATTGTTTCTTAAATGATTTTAGATGATTCTATTTAAGATTTAACTAACATATTTCTTTATAAACAAAGAAAAGGAAGTGTTATGAAGAACATTTATGTGATGTCCTTTCATAATTATATTATATTCCTTCCATTCTAAAAATATTGTTTTAGTTTTATTTGACCATAATTTAACAAAATCAAATTATTTTTGTCATTATTCCTATTTTAATTGATGTAAACTATATCATATAAGTGTTAGTTAAAAATATATTATGGGAACTATGATAATTAATATATTTCTATTTTTAAAAAAACACAATATTTTTGAGATTAACCAAAATAAAAACTAAAATAACATTTTTAAAACACAATAATTTTAATTATTAGATAGGATAAAAAATAACATCATGCATGAAATTATGAGAAGATTTTCCTTTTTAGGATACGGCCTAGTTCGAGCCAAAGTTTAAAGTAGTCTCACTTTAGTTACTTCAGATAAAGATTAAGGAAACCATAACAACTCGGATTTACTGCTACGGAGACAAGCTGCGAGAAAGTTAAAACGTCAATGTTTTATATGGATGAGTACAAAATTATCATCTTGAATAACAAGTATAACCCACATGACTCATATTGTAAACGTCATTTGACCTTTGTCGGACGTAGCTTGCCTGGGTGCACGACAGTAGTTTCAAATCTAAATAAATAGTCAAGTCACTGCAGCTCAGGGACGTTCGACATTGACGAAGATCTCAGGTCCCCCTAGTCTGCTCAACTCGGTAAGGTAAGCACCTAGCAGATCAAACATCTATTATATAAGTAATTTAGACATACAACTTGATACGTGGGTATACATGTCAGTCATGCACAAGCAGGAAAGGACACTTGGCACTCCACCATAACGTTTGGACATGCATTAGCTACCCAAACTATATAAAAGAGAAAATGATGACCAACATACAAAAAAGTTGAATGGAATGAGCAGATATTCCAGTCAAAGCATATGACTGAGATAGGTTTCTCTAATATTCCAGTACACAAACATAACGAAGCTTATGACTGACTTGAGTGTCGGAGGTGTTTCCTTGGAGTAGTAGCTCCGGTACCTCTAACGCTATTCAATTTTTACATATTTATGGGAACAATAGTTTTAGAAACAAACTACATCTATGCAACGGCGTTTTCCCTTATTTAGATCATTCCGTGTTCAAGTGAAGATCTGGCTTCGTCATATGGCACAAAAAAAAAGAGGGCCATCAGGCCTTAGTTCACACTTTTTCTTGTGGAAACACATATAGCATCCCTTTAGAATGGAAAAAACACTCAATATGATGATGAGGAATCTTCTAACTGTCGCCTGTAGAGAGGCGGTCCCAATCACCCATCAGAATCGGTCTTCTACAAGCAAGATGGGCATTAAATGTCCAAAGAATTACCCATGAAGAGTATGATCAAGCCATGGTATACGTGGCTCAAAATATGGATATCTTTCAATATTTGGCTGAAAAATCAAGGGCAAGGCTCCAAGGCCTCGTATACCACTCAAGAACTTCTTTACGACTATCGAAGAAGACAATAATCTCAAGAGTGCTCCTCTCAACCGAAGGATAAGTTCATGGCAGATGCTAAGGACAAAGGTAAAAAAAATCCCATATTGAACCTTTACCCCTAGAGATTCAGTCCTTGGACGTGAATTCACGTTATTTAAAGCATATGCAATAGTGTTGTCGTTTTATTATGGTTGGGGTGGGTTTGAGGATGAGTCATCCTCAGATCACTCTAATTACATGATGGTAGTTCAAGAGAGCCCCTTTTCGGAAGAAAATGCAAAGTACACTCCTGCATACAATTTTAAGGTGCCCAAGATAGACAGAGATAATGGCACCTCCGACTTTACGGATCACCTCTTCAAATGCCAGACTACAATGAGTTTGAATAATTTTCAAGACCTGCTGAGGTGCAAAACCTTCTCTCTATAGTTGAGGAGAGACGCCAGGAGATTGTCCCAAAATTTTGCCGTCTCAATCCGTATATTCTTTCCAACAGCTGTCCAGAGGTTCAAGGCACAATTCGTATCTTGTAAGCCTTTTGTCAAAAACTCTTCACATTTGATGACTCTAGGGCAGAAGCCAAATGAGTTAGTTTCATATTATATGCAACGGTTTACCGATGAGTCCCAGCATGTCCTTGTTGCCTTCACAAATGGGTTGAGGCTAGGTCGCCCTATTTCCCAATTGACTGAGAAAAATCCAAAGACTCTAAGGTCCTATTTGGAAAATCCCACCAATTCATTCGAGGTGAGGAGGCCAACGGGTTAAAAAGAGAAGCTGAGTCAACTTACGAGATGGCAACCTGAGGCAAATCCAAAAAGAAGGCCACAATGATCCCAGGACAACGTAGTGTGTTTGACCGTTTGAGAGGCCAATGGATGGAATGATTGCCTTCAATAGCCTCAAAAGAAATGATTATTATAGTCTGGAAAAATACAGACTGAGGACATATCCACCGCAACCGCAGGGGCCTGATGTCAAAGAGGGGTCTCAAACTGCACTACAAATATCATAAATGTATTGGTCATGACAAAGAAAATTATAGGTAGCTGGAGCGCGCAATCGAGTGCCTCATCAAACAGGGTCATCTACATCAATTTTTTATGACCCAAGGTTGCGATTGCACAATCCATTTGATTTTTCCCTACTTCCTCCAGAAGCAAAGTGCAACGAAGATAAGCTGCAGCGGCACATAAACTATGATGACGAGGAGGATGAAGAGCCTGATGATGTAGGTCAGCCTCATGTTAATTCTATAATTTATACGATTTCTGGTGATCCGGTATTCCTATGTCAAGACTAGAGAACGGAGGCGTTCGAGACTTCAAATAATTCACCCGACAAAAAGGAAAAGCTACCATAGAAACTGACCTACAAGTCAGATGACCCAATCCCTTTGGGTTATGACGACAAATGCTTGGTTATTAACATCTTTGTCAACTTTGCACCTAATAATACTATAGAGGTACATCGAGTTTATATTGATACAGGCAGCAGGGCGAATGTGATGTACTACAATGTCTTTTAACAGATGGGTCTGTATGACAACCAGGTGTGAGCCTCTATCAACTCTCTTATTTGGTTTTTCTGGTGCGGCAGTATAGCCAGCATGTCTGGTTAAATTGTGAGTTACCTTCGGCAAACACCCTAAACATCATAATCTATGGATAGATTTTGTTATTATGAAAAAGATAGGATAACCTACAATATTCTCCTCGGCAAGATTACCTTTATGGATTTGAAGGCAATCATTTTGCCATTCGATGTTAGTCTAAAGTGTTCATCCTGATCCAAGGTGGTGACTATCTATGGAAATTAATAAGTAGCATAGAGTTGCTATGACGCATTAATTAAAGAAAAATTATTTATACAACAAGTTAACTTTGATGATATCGTCCCTTGGACCAATTAGAAGCTGGAGTCAAAGAACGCAGTCCAAGATTTCATTCTAGATCTTAAATAGCCAAAGAATGTGATCAAAAGTGGAACTTGGATGCTTGCCGAGGTGTTTAGCTGACTCCATAATCTGTTGAGGGACTTTACGATTATTTTTGATTGGATAGCTTCCAATAACTCTTTTCGAGCATAAGCTCAATGTAGATCCCATCATTAAACCTGTCAAGCAGAAGAAGAGAAATTTTGCTATTGAAAAGGTCAAGATAATCACCAAAGAGGCCGGTAAGTTGCTTGCCATCAATTTTATAAGTTTATAATAGAATTCCTCTATCCAATCTCGTTAGTCAATCCTATGATGGTACTGAAGTCTGATAAATCTTGGAGGTTGTGTATTAAGTACACTTATTTAAATAAAGCATGTCTATAAGATTACTATCCATTGCCAAAGACTGATAGATTTGTGGATTCAACAAATGGGCACGAGGTCTTCAACTTTCCTGACGCTTAGAAAAGTTACTATTAAATAGCCATTCGAAGGAAGACCAGGAAGAAACCTCCTTCATCACAAAGGAAAGCGCCTATTTCTACGTTAGCACGACTTTTTAGCTTAAAAATACATGAGCCACTTACCAGAGGTTGATTATCATGGAGGTCAATATTGATGATATGATTGTCAAGAGCAGGACACTTGATGTGTATATTCAAAACTTAAGAGAGGTCTTCATCATCCTCAAAGACTCCAGGATCAGGTTGAACCCCAAAAGTGTACATTTAGGGTCCGAAGCAGAAAATTATTAGGTACATGGTCTCCAAGAAAAGGGTTCAAGCTAACCCAGGTAATAAAATTGAAGCTTTGATAGCCATGCACTCACCTCGCAAAATTAAATAGGAGCAAAGGCTAACTGGAAGGATTGCTATGCTGAATATTTTTTGGTCTAAATCGTGAGGCAGATCACTCCCGTTCTTTTAGGCTTTGAAGAAAAGAACCATGTTTCAATGAGATGACAAGTGTCAACAGGCTTTTGATAACCTCAAGTCCTACTTGGCAGAGGTGACGATCTTAACCTCACCTATTCATGGCGAGGTGATGTATACATATTTGGTCGTCTATCATGAAACTGTTGGTTTTGTCCTGCTCATACAGGAAGACAATGTGCAGAGGCCAATATACTTTGTGAGCAGAGCATTGTACAGACCTGAAGTAAAATAAACTAAAGCTGGGAAGATAGTCTTGGCATCGATCACAGACGCAGGGAAACTTAGGTCCCACCTCCAAGCTCATCCAATCGTGGTTGTCACTGATCTATCCTTGAAGCAAATCTTGTCTAAGCCTAAGACATTGGGTCAAGCATCCAAATAAGTCATGGAATTGACCGAGTACGACATCGACTATCGACCATGAACTTCCATTAAGGCATAAGCCTTCGTAGATTTTATTGCTAAAGATCTTTCTGTAGAGGGTGAGCAACCCTATGAGGAGCAATGGACCATGTATGTTGATAGATACTCTTCCCGCGATGGCAAGGGGACACGTCTTATGATCATAAGTCCACAAGAAAAAGAATGTGAACATGCACTTCGATTTGACTTTGACACCACAAATAACGGAGCCTTGATTGTCGGCCTGAGCCTCGCCAGGAAACTGGACTCAGAAAATTAAATTGCAGAGTGATCTCAACTTATTATAGCACAAATCAGCGGTGATTATGACACCAAAGAGGAAAGATGAAACATTATTTCTTGAAGGTTGGTCAACTCAAGAGAATGGTCGAGTCTTTTAATATCAAACACATTGAAAGTTCACCCAACAAAAGAGCCGATATGTTTATCGTCTCGCGTCATTGACCCTCACAGTCTTGGGCAAAAAGATCATGGCGAAACTTATTAAGCACCAAGCTTATGATAAAGACAAGACACTTCAAGCTGATTACCACGACACATGGATGTACTAGATTATTAGCTTCTTAAAGCATGATGTTCAGCCCTAAGATAAACAAGCAGCAAGGGAACTATATATCAAAGTGGGCAGCTATGCTCTCTTTAATGAATTCTTGTATTGGAGGTATTTCTCTCAACCATAGTTGAAGTGTGTCTCTAAAGACGAAGGCAATTATATTCTTCGTGAGTTCATATGAGAATCAGTGACAATTATTATAGTTTAAGGTCTCTAACGCACAAGTGCTATGTCGCGAGCTATTGTTGGTCGACTTTATACCAAGATGCTTTGGATTGGTGAAAAGGACCAGTACTGCCAGGTGCAAGCTTCTCTATCTCATATTCTCAATCAAGAAATGATTGCCATTATCAGCTCCTATCTATTTGTTCAACAGAGGATCAATATAGTTGTGGCCTTTGCCATGCGGTCCATGATCTATTCAATATTTTCTCATTGTCGTTGACTACTTTACAAAGTGGATCAAAGCCTTTGACAGCAATGACGGAGAATCAACTAAAGAAATTTATCAGGAAGCACATTATCTGCCATTTCAGACTACCAAAAGTCTTCGTCTCCCGCAACAGAAAACAGTTTGCTGAGAATCCAGTTAAAAGCTAGTGTGCCGAGTTGCAAACGAAACAACATTTCACCCCGATGGCACATCATCAAGATAACGGTTTGGCAGAGCTTGACAACTGCAATTTGAGAAAAAGTTTAAAGAATCGACTAAAAAAGCCAAAGCAAACTAGGCAGACGATCTGCTAGCATTATGTGGGCATATCGCACAACTCCTTTTACCTCAACCGTGGAAACTCATTTGCCTTGGTATAAGCCATAATTCCAGCTGAGATTTGTTCCACGTCAGCCATAGTGAAAAATTATTCTAACCATAATAATAATCAAAGTATACTCTTAAATCTCAACAATTTAGAAGAAAAATGAGATCAAGCTCACATCTGAATGACATAGTACAAAAACTTTATCTCTTAATATTATAATACGAGACTGCTGCACAAATTCTTCAATACGGGAAACCTTGTCTTTTGAAAGAACGATGTAAGTCATGTCGACTCCTCATGTAGTATTGACCCAAAATGGGAATGGTTGTACCACGTCATCAACTCTTCTTCCTTTGGAGCGTATAAGTCAGAAACTCTAGCTGGTAGAACTATACCACGAAGTAGGCATGTATCTAACTTGAAATTGTTCCATGTATAATACTTGTAGATTTTCTCCCAATAAAAGCAAGTACACTTTATTCATTCACTGTTGTTTATAATGTTTCCAAGTAGAAATAACTTAGACATAATGCAATGCACTCACGACAGGTCCTCAACTGTATGGCCTTGGTATGTTCGAGCCGCTACAGTTTCGTAAAAATGGGCACAAGGCCTATTTCCTAAATGGCCTTAACAATTCTGAACAACCCCCCAACAAAGGGACTAAGCACAATAGGTTTTGCACATGCCTCAATAGTGGGCACGGGGATTTAAGAAACAATAGGCGTTGCGTATCCCAAAACTCAGTAGGTCTAGATGACGTTAACAAGGGGATTAAGTCGGTATAAGTTTGCCATGCATGACCTCAGCAAGTGTGAGTAGTCACTATATCCTATCAAAAGAATCTAAGCGAACTAAGTATTCAAAACTAATACAAGAGTTACCAGGTAAACGCTTCTACTGCCAAACCTTGAAACATAGTCTAATTTATTTTTAGGCTATGTTATAGGGGGCTAGACCCAAAGGCACAAATTTACGATAATTATGCAGAACATGTTTTATAATTTAAATTAAATTATTAGACTACATTTTAGGGGGATGTACAAAATTATGACTCATCTTTCGAGGCTCTCAGGCGTGAAATGTAGCAAATTTTTTTCGTTTTTAATTAGTTTAACCTTGCATGTCTGAGATAATTACACTTGGAGTTCGAAGTTGATTACATTTCTAAGTGGCTTATTATCCAATGTTGGCTCAATCTTAAATTATCTCAGGTCATCACACATAGAATTGTTAATATATGATATCCATTATTGTGGTTCTAGTTATTATCTTACTTATCTATTTGGCTTGGCCTTAACGGACTGAGTTCTTTACAATTGCATTAGTTTGTCAAATTTTTGTACATTACTATTTATTCAGTTTTCAATTGTTCAGGTCAGTTTAGAAGACTGAGACATTTACACTTGGAAAGTTACTACCCTTTACGGTCTTTTTGGTTGGCGATTGGCAATCCACGTGCAACTAAGTGATAAAAGCTAAACAGAAAGAACTAAAAAAAAACATTTGTATAAAGTTAAAGAATGATCTTATTACAACCCTGGAAATAACTACAACCAAGAGTCAGTCCCTAGTCTAAGCCTTTCCTCAGGTCGGCGCTCTCACTAAAGAGCCTGCCCTGCTTGTTGAATTCAGTTTTAGCTTATGGGTTGTACAACTCTACTATTCGAGGGTCTTCCTTCTTTAGCGAGGGATCCACCATGGCACAAACATTGATCGCCTCTATTTGCGCTATCTCTATGACATAACCTTAAGACAAGGCCATGTTCTCGTCTAGGAAGGTAGACCTCTTGAACTCGGCGACGGTAAGTTCTTTGGCCTTAGCTAACTGGTGAGGGAACAACTCAGCCTCTTACATTGCCTTGGCCAGTTGGCGCTCCACCTCGGCCTTACCTTCACCCAAATGGTTCAACTCCTCCTTCAGAGCCTCATTGGCCGACTGAGCCTCCTCAAGAGTTAGATCCAATGTAGAAACTTGCCTCTCGTAGTTGTCAATGATAGAGATAGAGATTACGAAGGCGATGTCATTCGCCGCCTTCTCCTTCTTGACCCTCTCAAGCTTAGCCTCCAGTTTTGTGACCCTCTTTCTCCTTTGCAACTATGGCGAAAGTGATGCATTTTTTAATCTCTTCCTCCAGAATCCCACTTAAGGCGTCATCTCTATTCGCAAAGTCAATCTGAGTGGCCCTGAAATGTAGAGAAATCGACGAGTCAAAAAAGTTGTGTATAAGTATTGAATGCACATAAGTCTTAAGACTTACCAAAGCCATGTGACGTTGAAGTTTATCTTCCAGTTGTCCGAAAAACAAGGTTTAAAGCTTTTCTATGTCGGGCGACAACACTGAGTCCCTGTTAAAGTGACGAGCCATCTCAGCCACCCCTCCCATGCTTTATATTCCCTTTGTTCCTTCAAACCTCTTGTCTCCATTGGTGGCGGCACCTTGATAGCAGGAGGCTCAATCGGGCTGAGCAATTATATCCCAGTGAAATATGACAGTAATGAGGGGCCAAGTATGGGCCCCTCTTCCTCTTTTTCGGCCGTGGGGCTAGCGTTCCACCCTCTTCATCTTTCTCCTCTGTTGAGGATGTGATCACCACCTGACAGGGTCAGCGTGGATAACCAACTCGTCCCTAAGGGCAGAATAGATGATCCTGACATCCTGCATTAAGCCTGTTAGCACATAAAACAACACACAAGGTCAGCACAAAAGAAAAATATATGTAAATAACATATATGTGTGTGTGTGTGTCCGTGTGTGTATGTATTTGAACTTACCTGGTGCAAGGTGCATTCTTTGTTCCTGTAACTCCCGAAGCTATATATATATGCGTGTGTGTGTGTGTGTGTGTGTATAAGCTTGCCTGATGTAAGGTACATCTCATGTTCCTGCAACTCCCAAAGCTTGCATGCCAACTATGCTGGCCAGGTCTCAGCTTGGTTCCCCTACACTTAGGCAGGTAGGCTCCCTGGCTGCGTGAGCTGCTATCTTACTGCCACGGTTGCCTGACTTGACACGGTGGCCGGACATGCTCGCCATAGTTCCTATAAAAAGTACAACATATTATAACATAATGATGATGATGATGATGATGATGATAATAAGAACAACAACAACAACAATAATAATAATAACACAAAAGACTCGACCCCCTACCCTTAACGATTTCCAAGCCTTTTTCTCCTAGTATGCTGAAACTAAGGCCACAAATCAAGTGATCCAGGTCAGCCTTCTTCAAGACATAATTGTTGACCTCGAACTAGTTGACAATGGCTTCAGAATGTTGACGGCTTCCATCCACCTCTTGATACTGCGCATGCGGCAGTTTGTTCTTGGTCGAGGAAGACACATTCTTACCAAAGTGAAACGTCTTATTTAGGATTCGTCTATTGATTTAAAACCACCTATCACAGGTCTTACTCGTAAAGAAGTACCTAAAAGTTTTGACGTCAAAGCTGACTTCAATAGCTCCGAGGAAGATTAAATAGCACGCTATGGTTTTAAGGCTATTAAGTCTGACCAAAGACAACCTAAGGTGATAAAACAAAAGTATAAGTTTTAATATGTTGGGAACATGCAGGTTGAAGCTAGTTTTAAAGTACTCCTCGGAAATGGCCTCATAGCCCAGAGAATCGTGAGCAGTTCGGTCAAAAGGTGGGAGAATTTGGTCAAACCTACCACAGTCGATTTGATAGATTTCACAAAGTCCATTCAGGTCAGCTTGTGTCATGGTGCAGATTTTTCGACCGGATCAGGAGGTTCACATCTACCCACTAACCCGAAGGATAAAGAGCTGGGGTCTACAATTCAAGGTTTGTAATTTATGGTACGACGCACCAACGGCACCACTGCAAAAATAGCGCCAGTCGCTGAGTCTAGCCAGACCAAGAGCCGCCACCTCCCGCTTTCGAGTAGGGTGGGAAGATCACTAGAGGCTAGGGGTGTTAACGAACCGAACCAAACTGAATACTAGGTTTTTGAATTCGGATTCGTTTAGCTAAACAAACTGTTCGGATCAGTTCGTTTAACTAAACGAACTTTAAAATTGGTTCGAGTTCGGCTCGATTACCTTATAACTGTTTAAACGAGCCGAACAGTTCAGCTCGTTTAACTAAATGAACCCGAATACCTGTTTGAATTCGGCTCGTTAAAAAAATAATTACCGAACAAATACGAACCGAACTCGAACAGTTCGTTCAACATTCTACTAAGGCAGTCCTCCCCGACGTGGATCATGAGAGAGACTCTCCTACATTGGTGGCGTACGAGGACGCCTAAGGAGATTTTGTGAATCAGAATAAGACGTGACGAAAAATAAAAGAAAAGAACGGAAAGACTTACGCTAAGAGGGAAAGAGGAAAGGTAAAGGATCGAAGGTGGAGGAATTGGTCGGAAGAAGTTGATCGGAGACTCGGGGAAGGTGAACATACTCGAGTCTGCTAGAACAATTGCGGCGAAGCGAAGAGGAAGAAAATGAGGAAGAAGGAGCGGAGACAGAGTCTTGTATCGAAATGTTTGGGGGAAATGAAAATATTGTTTTGTTACATTCTATTTGACCAATTATGTGGAGTCTGTAACAAATGAACACTCCCCCCCCCCCGGCCCCGGCCCGGCCCTCCCTCTTTTCCTTCTCTTTGCTGGTTTTTCATTGATATCACATTTAATATTATCTGGTAGGAATTATGAAATCAGTCTCATAGATTTAAACGAAGGTGTTTTCATTGAATTTTTTTTAATTATGGGAATTCCACAATTATTGGTCATCCAATAGGTGGAACTCATTTTTGAGATGCCGTGGTTGTCCTTCAGACTTTTGTTGTAATATCTTTACCTGACTGTATATTAGAGACTATGGAGAAGTATACAACCACTTGATGCAAAAAAAACCTCTGTTATGCGCAACCTTGATTGGTTATATTTTCATAATCACTAGAAAGTCATCATATATTACATTATATCGTCATCTAATGTTGTGTTTTGACGGAGTCCTTCATTGATGGCCCCATCTGACTCGCCTATTGAATCTCATTGATAAATGAAACTGAAATGGTTGTGTCTACTCAAACTGTATCCTTCTGGTTGTCGCATCTTTAACCATATTGTCAACAATCCTGTCTTTGCTATGATCTTTATAGGGGTGCGGCAGTTTGTTCTGGCGAACTTCACCCTGATCATATGCCAAGAGCAGCAGATCAACGTTAGCAAGACTGCATATTATTCTCAGTTACAGAAGTATCACAATAAATATGACTTTTATGACAGACTTAAATATTGAGTCCATTAATGCCTTTTACTGCTTCCAAATTCTCCTGAATGCGTGTTGCCATTATGAGTTCACTATAACTTTCGCCTGTTCATGTTCTTGGCGGCAGCATGATAGAGAATTTGAAACGTGGAAGACAAGATGGAAAGTGGGTGAAGGTCACCTGGAACCAGATGAGGAAAGTGTGCGTAACTTGTGGAGGTTTATTTCTTTCATTTCTTTTGGCTCCTAGAATTTGTATCATTATTTATTGTTCATAGTTGGTTCATTGAGTTATTCTTTGGGTCATCTTAATGGACTGGCACTAGATTATGCATTTTTATATCATATCTGATTAGCCCCTGAGTTCTGTTTGAAAAAGTAGTTAGCAGGTCTTTGTGAATGCGTGCTAGACTAGGTTTGGCAAAAGTAAAAGAAAAATGAGAAAAAGCCACGGTGCATTCACTCTTTCGGTGGACAAGTAATTTTCTTGATATCAATATCTCCTGAAGTTTGAAATTGACACCATGATCCAATCAATTCATTTAAGAACTCCTCTGGGAAAGATGTACTCTTTGCAAAAATAATAAAAAGCTTGCTCAAATGTTGGTATATGTTGGCAGGCCTTTTCAACTATGTTATCGTTAGTGATTTTATTTGCCATGATTGTAAATTTACTTATTGGTGGGCTGGATATTGCTCAGAGTAAAGATAAGTCGAATGGTGATTCTGTCGGTAGGAATCATTGGCACTTAATCAACGGAGGTGGGCCAATCAACCGCATCAATGAATAAGACTATTGTCATTGACATAAAGTCTAATTGTAAATTGATATTTTTTAACCCTTAGAGTTCTAATTTCCAAAGCTCTTTTTCTTTCCAAAACGTCCTAGTAACTCAAGAGTAGCCTCCTTTCCTCCTCTCCTCTTCCTTGTTTTTATGTGAAATTAAAAACGTTGAGATTAATTGAGCACCTTGCGTAATTTTTGTGGAGGTTGTTCTTGATGCATTGCATCTTCTGGGAAGTTCTATGATCTCTCTCTCTCTCTTCAAGAAATTTATATCAATTTTGGTGCATGGAAAAATCATAAACTCGTGTCAAAGAAGCAACCAGGGAAAAGTACGTCACATACTGCAACTTTGGATTGTTTTCGTGAGGAGGGGGAAGTTGAAACGTTCCATTCAGCTTCTTTGAGCACTTATAGAAAAGCATGCAGGACTGACAGTAATCTCAGTCTGCGATTTGTACTCTGGAAACCTCATAATTGGTATTTTATTTCCTTTATCCCTTGGTAACTGTTACTTTATATAAATTTTTTCTGTATTATTTGTCCCTTTATAATACCAAGAGAACAGGTTAATATTTTTTTTCCTACCTTACCCTTCTTATTTATTAGTCAACAATCATTACAGTAAAGGTTTGTTAACTTCTCATAGAACTTCAACAGCTATATTAGTGATTGTGACTCAGTATTTTCCTCAATTACCTTAATAATTTGCATCCTCACTTGACATGCCAAAAATTTTGATGCCAAAACTCTTGATTGATTCTTTGTAATGCACGGGGTTGGTACTTCTTAGACACGCCGATGGGAAAAGAAACTATATGACTCATTAGGGAATGATTTATAGGGCTGAAGCCTAAAACTGTGGTTGAATTATGATTTCTCCACTGCAATTTGCAATGCTAATATGATTTTTTCTCGAGATCACTAAAACTTTCGTATTTGGTGCTTTAAATATGGTATTCGTGGCTCGCCTAATGGGCTAGAAAATAATTCACATGGTTGTGTCAAAAACGTAGTATGCACTATGGTTTGACACAACCGTGGTGTGTCCTTGGTCAATGTGTATGCAATATAGTTTTGACAATCCCTATTAAGCATTTGTATGGCACTGTATGATATAGGTGAAATTTATTTTAAAACTAAGATAATTATGGACAAATATTTTTGGTTTTCTCTAAATAACTAAAACACTAAGATTTGTGATTGATTTTTTTTTCTTGGAACATAAGGACACTCCCTTATTTAGCGCCCGAGGTAGCAGCAGATCATGCTTCCCGATTTCCAGGTCCACCCCTTTCACGGTCAACGAGAGGCGGCACGTCCCCTGGTTGTTGATTTGTCAACCTCCTCCAACCTTTCGTGTCACGCCACCCTCTTTCACTTATTTCACCCACATCGAAATCGGAGGCCTCAAACCGGTATACTTGGGAAGAGAATATGCATCCGTTGAATTCGTCGTCGGATCATCTGCGACACGTGGAGTCGATGGGCACTCTGCCTTCTGGTGCAGGCCGGATATCCCGGTTAAATGCTGCTGTCCTCGGAGAGTCTCTTGCTTCCGAAGAGGATGATCTAATTTTTCCTAGCGACACACTCTCCGCCCAGGCTAACATTCCCTCTTTCTCCAAGGTCCTGGTCCCTTTCTCTTTCTGTTGCACACCCTTCTTTTCGCTCTCAATCTTATTTGTCTTGCCAACATTTTCCTCTCCCTTTAATTTTTTTTTGTTTTATATTTTCCGCCATTCCATTTTTTTTTCTCTTTTCACGAAGCAGTACGCAGAGATGTACAAAAGGTCAATAGACGACCCTGCTGGCTTTTGGTCTGACATTGCGTCAGAATTTTACTGGAAAGAGAAATGGGGCCCTGAGGTTTGCTCAGAGAATCTTGATATTCGGACGGGGACTATTCGAGTAGAGGTCCTCCACACTTATCCTTCTCTTTTCCGCAAACTTCTGTAATTCCGATTTTTCCCTGCTGGTCAGAAGGGGTAATCTATTTATCATTTGTACTTGTGTTCCTAAAAAAAGTGTGATACTTATCTTCCTCATCAGTGGTTCAAAGGTGGAATCACCAACATGTGCTACAACTGCTTGGATAGAAACGTTGATTCTGGTAATGGTGATAAGGTTGCAATGTACTGGGAGGGAAACGAACCTGGATTTGATGACTCCTTAACTTATAGGGAAATGTTGGACAGAGTTTGCCAGGTGTCATGTACATTTGTATTTCCTTCAATTTGACTCATGTTGCTTGGTAGTAGGTTGGAAAATTGATCTGCTTTTTAAACATGACAACAGCTCGCCAACTACTTGAAAGATGTTGGTGTCCAGAAGGGAGATGCTGTGGTCATTTATTTGCCCATGCTTATGGAACTGCCCATTGCAATGTTAGCCTGTGCTCGCATAGGTGCAGTTCACTCGGTACTGCATGCCTAGTTCTCTCATTTTGAAGCTTTCTGCTTGAAACGGTAATATTTTAAATATCTCTTAATTGAATTCAGGTGGTTTTTGCTGGATTCTCCGCCGAATCTCTCGCACAGAGAATCATGGATTGCAAACCTAAGGTTGTAATAACATGCAATGCAGTGATGAGAGGTTCCAAGTTAATCCATCTGAAGGACATAGTTGATACTGCCCTAGCAGACTCGGAACAAAACAATGTGATGTTAAGTAAGGAGCTAGTCATATAAACAAGAAGTACAACTAGAGTTTTTTTTCCCCTTTTTCATGGGGTGGGAGCCAGTTGAGGAGGGGTGGAGATATTATTAGTGCCTGGAACAGTTGCCAATGCATCATGTATGATTGTGATAAGTTCTGTCTAAGCTGTTTCTGGTCTTCTAGACAAACTGGTTGATTTTTTTCGGTAAGTCGAACTGGTTGAATTGTAAGAACATATCTATGAATTGGGAAAAAAGAAAACGTGAGCAAGATTTGTCCCTTGGACCTTTAGGCTTGAATGTATTCATGTTTAGATATAGATTTAAAGTGGGTACTTAGGAATGTAAAATATTTATGTCTCAATTTCCTTCCCATTGATATATTTTCCTTGGATTTCTTTCATTAATGTACATTTTGTTGGAGACTAAGTTTTTCGATCACGAGCAGACTAGATGATGCTTGTTGTTCATTTATTGTGTGTGATGCAGAGGTATGTCTGACATATGAAAATCAATCAGCCATGAAGAGAGAAACGACAAAATGGAAACATGGAAGAGACCAATGGTGGCAGGTTAGCAACAACTTTGGTAGTTAGAACTGAAGTTTCACAATAGGCAGATAAAAGTTCATCTAATCTTCAGATGATTGAATTAGTAACTCTACTTCCTTGATTCACTCTGCGGAGAGTACTCATCCTCATAATTGTTTCCTGTTGATTATCCTTCTTGGACAGTGTTAGTTACCCAGCCATCCATAACGGCTTTTTTTGGTTACCTGTCCAGGATGTTATTCCTAAATATCCTACTGAATGTGCTGTAGAATGGGTTGATGCAGAGGATCCACTTTTTCTACTCTATACTAGTGGGAGTACTGGGAAACCAAAGGTAAATTTGTAACGAATTAACCAGATATAAATGATTGAATTCCTTAAGAAGCTGCCTTACCTTAATTTAAAAGGGTGTCTTGCATACAACTGGAGGATACATGATATATGTGGCGACAACTTTCAAGTATGCATTTGACTACAAGCCATCTGATATATACTGGTACGAAGATGTCTTTTCTTTCTCCCCTAAAATCATATTCTTCTGGACTGATAGACTTTCTGATGTCCTATATAGGTGTCTACGAAAAAGTGAGAAACTGTTGTATGTTATTTGTAGGTGTACAGCTGACTGTGGTTGGATAACTGGGCATAGCTATGTTGCTTATGGTCCTCTGCTGAATGGAGCATCTGTTGTGGTTTATGAAGGGGTAAATCTTTCAAGCTTCTTTACTAGCTTACTGATTTTTAGATGTTGAGCTCCTCTTTCTTTTCTTTTCTTTCTTTTTTCATAAAAGATTTGGTAAGACATATAACTATCAGAAAATTGAATAATTAGAAAATTTTTAACCACTGAAATAGCCTTCGTTCATTCAAAATTTACGTAAGCCCCCTTGTGAATGTCTTGCAACTACTTGGTATGCGAGAAATGCCCATATTTTTCTGTGCCATAAGCATATAGTGGACATAAATTTGAAAGGGACACTGGAAGAGCGCTTATTGCCATCAGGCCTGCTCACTCATATCTACTGAACGGTGAAGTGAAATCAGTTGCTACACGCCTGCTTCTATTTGTATTCAGTTTCCTACTTCAGAATGTTCCTGGTGTTCTATCATTTCACTTTGCGGAAAGTTGTCGAAGTGTTTTCCATGACATGATCCTAATTAATGAACAATACTTTCTTGTAACTTATGATCTTGTTCACTTTTGGCTTTCCGTGGGACTAATTTAGTTAGCAGTTTTTTCCTGATTTTTTAAAATTAATTTTTTTGTATATTTGCAGAGGTTCTTAATTTTGTAAGAAATATATCTGGTATCCTTCTTTGTCCGCATTGCTGTCACTAGCTGCCACATTGACATAATATATGCTTGATTTTGCACAGGCTCCAAATTATCCAAATCATGGGCGCAGCTGGGCCATTGTTGATAAATACATGGTGTCGATATTCTACACTGCCCCCACATTGGTGCGGTCCCTTATGCGTGAAGGGGATGAGGCAAGGATCCAATAAGATGTTTTCATCTATCTATTTATCTTGTACATCTTATGTAACTGTCTTTGTTGTTGGTATACAATGCATAATTAATTGCCTTAATTACTTATCTAAATGTGTTGGGTAAGACTTTGCCTACTCGATTGGATGATTTATATCTGGGAAAATGAGAGTCTGAGAGATTTATCAGGGATAGAACATTATAAACAGGAGTCTTCAAAAGTAGGAACTGTTTTGAGTTTGCATTTGTGAGTCCAGAGAGCACTACAGTGGAAGGTGGAGCAAATATTTTTCTTTTATTCCGTCTCAAGGTGGAGTCTGCAAGAGGTACAAAACTTTTAACTTCCCAGCCCTTGAATGACGGGTTTATTCTCAACTGTAACCTGTGGACTGTGTTTTTTTATCAAAGCTCCAGGCTAAGGCTATTTTTGATCAAAGCTTCAGGCTAAGGCTATTTTTGGTCGAAGCTTCATTGTCTTAGAATATTAGTCCCAATCATGAGAAGGCGCAACAACAACAGTAGTCAAGCTTTTTTTCCACTATGTGGGATTGACTATATGGATCAATCATTTATCTTTGAGTTTTATTTATTTATTTATTTATTATTATTTTATTTTTTTAAGTTGTAGCCTAAATCCTACTCTCTTTGTGTGTCCTTTAATATTGAATCCGTGATTTCGACCCTGGTATTTAAAATTCTCACTAAAATCTTATACCCGCCGACTTCGGTTACATGAATCAATTGTTTTCACTGTTCTCTATCATTGATCATATGCTCCCAGATGTCATATAAGTATATTCTTCCTTATTGTCTCTCTCTATGACTTCTTTGGTCTCCCTCTCCCACGTTTAACATGCACCTCATTCATTGTCTCGCACCACCTAATAGATGCATCTGCATGACGTCTTTGCGCATGCCATACTATCTTAACTTTGACTCTTTCATCTTCTCATCTATAGAAAACACTCCAACATTTCTCCTTATATGCTCATTTCTTATTTTATTATTTCTTGTATGTTCACACATTCTTGTTAACATTCTCCTATCTGCCACTCGCATCCTTTATTCATGCTCATAATTGTCGGCCCAATATTCAGACCTGTACGGCAATGCGTGTCTTGTTGTTTTCTGTAAAACTTCCCTTTAAGCTTTAAAGGTACTATTCTATCATAAAAAAGAGCTGACACACTTCTCCACTTAAACCACCATGCATGTATCCTGTGATTACATCATGGAATGAATCCAAAAAGCCTTCATTTCTCTCGCTAGTGTTTGTTATCAAGTTGCATGTTCTTGTTCAAACTTGTCTGTGTGCCCTGTAATCGAGTTCCATGTTCTTGTTCACTCTTGTCTGTGTGACCTATGCTTGAAACCGCCCATTTTGACTACAAAGAAAGTAGTACTTCTCAGGCAGTGGGACCTGGTGTGGTTTTGCCACTCTTTTATGACCATAGATGCTTCCTTTGCTGGAGACTCAAATTTCTCTTTCTAAACTTGTCCTCACAAAAGGTCAAGGTGGTTAACCACTTGGGAAGAATGATATAAATCTTTAAAGAATTTTCACTAGAAGAAACAATAGTCAACAAATTGGTTATTAACAAGGTTATGGACATGTGGGAATTGTTGGTGACTAGTGGCAGGTTGCAACTAAGAGCTGTTTATGTATCTTAACAATCTGGATATAGGTAAAAGTTTGCCGAGCTATTAAATCAGGCCAAAGCTGAAGTCTACATAGTCTTTACCAAGTTCCAGCCTCTAGTCACGCTTTCCGTAGTCTGTTACCCTCATTGCATTATCTTATTTCTTCTTGAGCTCCATATATGCTCAATGGACTCAGCAACTTGTGCCAATGGGGCTATCATCAGATTAGGTCTGTGCTAGGAGTAGCGAGTAGGCCATATGTGTCATTAGGTGGCACCAAGCGATGGGTGAGTTATTTCAATAATAAAAAACCATGTTATGAAGATTATACCTTGGAATTTTTGTTGATACTGATCCTTTGTTGATTCGAGACTTTGGGTCTTGGACATTCTTGCTTGATGCTTTCTGTATCACATAAACATATTTCCTTTGACATCTTGGAGATGTTTACTTGCATCTGTGCACTCAATCAGATTAAATCATTTGTCTAGTCTGCTCATTTGTTACATGCAGTCTTACTCACACATGCAATATATTTTGACTTCTTTCATCTTGCTTTGACACCATATGTTACAAGTTGATCAAATCCCTTTTTGCACAGCATGTCACTCGGTATTCACGTAAATCATTACGAATCCTTGGAAGCGTGGGTGAACCTATTAATCCAAGCGCGTGGAGGTATTTCTTCGCCTATGTTACTAGTAATTCTCTAAGCTTGTTATCCTCTTCCATTAGTTTTTTCTCCCGGGTTGTACCAGGTGGTTTTTCAATGTGGTCGGGGATTCAAGATGTCCTATTTCTGACACTTGGTGGCAAACAGAGACTGGTGGTTTTATGGTATTATGCTTTCTGTTTATACTTGTCAGATTTACGCCTTTCTGTTTATATGGCGTTTGCAGTCAGTTGTGTTCTTCTAGTTTAATATGATTCCCATTGTGAACTTGCAGATTACCCCATTACCTGGTGCTTGGCCACAGAAACCTGGTTCTGCCACTTTTCCATTTTTTGGGATACAGGTATCCTTACCAAACTGAGATGGAGAGATGTGGTCTATGTTAGGGGAAACAGTGTACCACCACTGCGTAAATTGAAAATGAAGTTTGCTTGCTGATGCTGTAATTATAGAACAAAAACAGAAACATAGAAGGTTCTTGTCAATTCCCCGATCAACCATAAACTTTTTTCTTTTTGTAATTTGAATTGTATAAACAGGTTTATAACTGATGCTATTTACCAAAGAGGAGGAATCCTCCCTATGCACCCAGCCAACCTATTGGTTGCTATCTCTCGTCCCTGAAGAAAATATTGAGATTAAAAGCGCAACTAATTGCAATATTCCGATTAGTTCTATTTTTCCTAACATCTTCTCAACCGTGTATCATTGCCTAATATAGTTGAGAACGTCCTTGTCTTTTGGCTAATCATTTCCTTCTTGCACCTGGAACGGCCTGGTATTTCTTTCCTGTCAGATTCCATATGTAGCAGCAGCTAGTGTTAAATAAGCTAGATCTCTTTGGAATTTTGATAGTTAGTGACCCCCGTTGCCACCATTGTGTAATCTCTTCTTAAATCAAAGATGCCTTTCTTACAAAGTAAAGCTTTGAGAGGATAGCTTGAAACTAATTTAGCTCTGATACTCTTTATATGGAACCACTACAACTAATGGACTAATAATAAATGTCTACTGGGTTATTAACAATGTTTTTGTACTACAGGGTAATCTGCATGTGCTCAATACAAGCAAGCTTTCTAGTCTCAAAAGTCTCTCAAACTTTCAAATACTGTGTTTCAAATTACCTCAGAACACTAATTGGTAATTCAGCGGACCCTAGTTTTTTGCAGGTTCTTTAAACATTATTCGACTTTAACTTCCCTATTCAAACAGGACTGAGTAGTTTTGAGACACTTGAGTGAAAGCTCACTCAAGGAATGTGAAGTCTTACATCATTGAAAGATCTCTAAAATGCAATTGATGATTGTGTCCAATGAGTTGTAACGAAAACATTCTTAAGAGACCTCATTTTGCTGTCCATGGATTAGTCTCTCTTCCTAATAGTCATTTTCCCTGATTTTAGTGAGAGATGTTTACTTTCGCTAGTTTATATTTTAATTTTTGAAAACTGAGGCTGCAATGTTAAACATATGTTGACATTATCTCTGCCTCGAAAGATTGAAATCTGTGGATGACAGATCATATGATATTGATATTAACTGATCACTGCAGCCCGTTGTGGTGGACGAGAAAGGTGGTGAAATTGAAGGAGAGTGTAGTGGATACTTGTGTGTAAAAAGCTCCTGGCCTGGAATGTTTCGTACTCTTTATGGAGACCATGAAAGATATATAACAGCATATTTCAGTGCCTTTCCTGGCTATTATTTTAGTGGAGATGGATGTAACAGGTCTGTCTCTTTCAATTGTATTTTCTGTGTTTTGTCTTTACGTATATTCTGCAAAAATCAGCTCCATCAGATACAAGGCTTGAGTTACTTAATGTAGATAAGAGGCACTGATATCCAGTTACTTCTTTGGCATAATCATTCCATGGTTACTATTTAGGGACAAGGATGGTTTCTATTGGCTCACGGGAAGGGTTGATGATGTTATCAATGTCAGGTATATCTGTTTTTGACATTTTCTAGGTTGTGAAATGATTCAATCTTTGTTCATCAATCTTTTGTTACAGATGTTTAACTCTTAACATTTGACTAAACAAAACAAAAACAAAAACAAAAAGAAAAAGAAAAAACTCTTTAACATTTGTAGGTGTAGGCATCATTCGTCTATCTATTTTCCTTGGTTCCTATGCAGTGGGCATCGCATTGGAACAGCTGAAGTGGAATCTGCTCTAGTCTCACACCCCAAGTGTGCTGAAGCTGCAGTGGTTGGTATTGAGCATGAGGTGAGTTTACATCTACGACATGCTTACTATCAGAATCAAGGAAACTTCTCCCATAGTTGCTATGCACAACCTTGAATTTCTCATATATTTGCTGCTCTTCCAGGTCAAAGGTCAAGGAATATATGCTTTTGTTACATTGGTTGAAGGTGTTTCTTACAGTGAAGATCTTCGGAAAAGCCTTATTGCATCTGTCAGAAATCAGGTATATTGAAGTTGGAAATATCCTGGAATCATCCTCTTTCTGCAGAAATTGTTGCAATTTTCTTGGGCAAGTTGTGGCGAGTTCTTGCTGCTTTTGACTTGCTGCTTTTGACTTAAGTGTTCCATCATGCTGTGAAATTCAATCTTTTGAGTGTCCCTTTTAGCCACAACAACGACAGAAGCTTTTTGACTGGTCTTGGTTGAAATACCTTTTGTATTTAAAATCTTTTTTTTCCCCTTTTGGGTTGGGGGGAGGGGGGTTTGCCTCCATAAAAGTCTAGTCTTGTTGTTTCCGTAAGAACTTCCATCTGCACTGGGCTTATATTTCTCTTTTTCCTTTCATAGTCTCCCACATCCCTACCAAACACCTACGGCACACCCACTCCCGTCCCACCAGAAAAACAGAATAATATCAAGATGAGCTTTAAAATGCATTTAGTCATGAATTCTTAGCAAACTAAGATTGACTTATGGGTTAGCCAAACTAACATGGTCCAATCTGGATTTGTTTACTCTTTTGACTTGATTGTAGTCCTTGTGTCGGTTGTTTATAAAAACAAGTCACGAGATTTTCTGCTGTATCTAAACTGGTTTATTTTGTTAATCTGGAAATGGGTTTAACCCGCGTTGAGCCTAGCATAACCGCTAAAGCTAGAAACCATGAAAAGGGATACTATAGCTACCTGAACTAGTTTGTTTGTGCAGATTTATGATTATGTATTCCTCATGCCGGACAAAGCGGTGATCTCTCTTTATGGTTGTGGAAGATACTTTCTATCAGTTTACTTTCACTTATTTTCAACAAGTCACGCTGCATTTTTTGCTGTTACTAGGGGCTGCCATTTCTTTTATGACCCTATTGCTATGCAATGTGTCAAAAACATTCTAATCCAAAACCATGAATCACAGATTGGAGCATTCGCTGCTCCAGACAAAATTCACTGGGCACCTGGTCTCCCAAAGACGAGAAGCGGTAAGATCATGAGAAGAATTTTGAGAAAAATTGCATCTAGGCAATTAAATGAGCTTGGAGATACAAGCACACTTGCAGATCCTAATGTTGTTGATCAGCTGATTGCACTTGCGGATTGCTAGTTCTCTACTAGACGGAGGACCAAGTCATGATTGCTTATATTATTCGTTTTAAGGAAAAAAGTTTGAGAAGTCATTACAGAGCGAAAAGACTGATCCCGGTGGTTAACAGCAATATGTTCTGTTGCTTCTGACTTGCACTGCCCGGAGAATAATAAACTGTTGGGTACAATACTTGTATATTCTTCAGTTTGAATCATGTTGAATATTTTTATATATCATAAATTAATAAGTTATTGTACAACTTTTTATGCCACATGCTTTAAACTTTTATATATCATAAATTAATAAGTTATTGTACAACTTTATGAGTCACATGCTTTAAACTTTTTGACGCCAAATATGTCTTAAAGCTACCAGACTTGCAAATATCATATCACTTCCAAAAATCTTAACCAAACGGGACCAAAAACATTTGCTCTCTTTATTATGCCCAGTCACATGTATTTTTAGAAAACGATTTTAAGTGTGATTGGACATAATATAATATGTTTAGTAGAAAACTCGTTTTGCTAGTATGATATTTTCTCTAACAAAAAGTAATTGCTTTATATGATTAAATTCTATTAGTTTGACCGGGGCATTGTTTTTGTGTATAGCTTAAAATGGTAAAAGGTAAATTATTGGGACTTGGCGATTGGAGTGTATTGATCGGAGTCTGGCATGAAGGAAACCTGAATGACTAGACTCGACAAAGAACAAAAGACATTCATGAGACACCACCTTTACCTAGGCCCAAGCGACATAGGAATCACACTCTGTACATATAAGTTTATATGATGTGTCTGTTCTGATTGTCGATCATCATCGACTTGATTCTTTTTTTGGTCTCCTTTGGTAGTTGAGAAAGTAATAAACAAAGGTCTTGTCTTTTTGTCTAACAAACTTGTATATTGACTCATTCCATCAGTAACATCTTTTCTTATTATTTTTTTCTTCTCAATAATAGTCGCTCCAGAACGACTAGCCTCTCTTAGGAGGCCATCCCTACAAAAATTAGAAAATAAGATCGGTTGCAATACCACTTGACCGGCAGCCCCTTTTATCTTTTTTCCTTTTTATTTTGTTTAATAATAGTGTTGGCCTATATCTAACTCCCATTATTTAAAATATATTGAAAAGTATGGAATTTGAAAAATCCTACCGAATCGCCAGATTACATACAAGATCGTCTAAATACCTACAATATCGTCTCAGTTAAGAATAGGGTTTTAGAAATCTTACAACATTTTCTGAGATCCTATAGAAAAATTGGAAAAACACAAGTTTTATGATAAACCTCCGATAAATTTTCAAATCCTGTAGGATCGCCACTTTTATCTATTGAACCTTTCAAAGTGACTTTTTTGTTTGGCATGTAGGATTTTAGAAAATATGGTAGGATTTAAATTAGAAATTAAAATTAAGGTTTTGCAAATCCTACAATATTTTCTAAAATCCTACAAAAAAAATAGAAAAACTCCAACTTTTAAGATAAACCTCCTATAATTTTCAAATCATAAGGAATCACCACTTCATTTACGGAATCTTTCATAAATCATACGACTTCCTTATTTGACTGGTAAGATTTTCGAAAATGTTGCAAGATTTAAGTTAGTAATTAAATTTAAGATTTTACAAACCCTACAATATTTTCTGAAGTCCTACAAAAAAAAAAAAACACACAACTTTTATGATTAACTTCCTACAAATTTTCAAAGCATACAGAGTCGCACTTTTACCTACGGAATCCTCTAGATGTCTTATGGCTTCTTTATTTGGCCTTTGGGGTTTTAGAAAATCCTAAAACATTTAAGTTAGAAATTAAATTAAATACAACGTTTATGATAAACAACAACTGCCTTTATCCACTATGTGGAATCGTCTATATGGATTAATCATTTCTCTTGTGTTTTATTTATTTATATATTTATTTTCTTTGTTTGTTTGTTTGTTTTTGAGCCGTATCCTAAATCCTACCACCTTTTTGTGTCTCATCGCACTAAATGCATAATATGTGCCTTTAAAATACGTCTCTTTCAAAAATATCATATCATCTAAACAGTGATTCTGACATAAGTACATAAAATTATCACTTAACTCATATACCTTGTACATGACATCGTTGTATAAATCAATTGTCTCCATTGTGCTATATCAGTTATACGCTTGACATGCACATCATTTTTCCATGATGCTCTCGATTGGTTATGCCAACTATCTGCAATTCTTTGTGTCATGACTAATATCCATATGATACTTGTAGTGTGCTTTGGGTCTCTTTTTACCTTGGCCCTTGTCGTGGTTGCGAATCTAGTCTTTTAGAGGCAAGGGGCAAAACTTCTTTACCTCGACCTCTTAGGTGATCAAACACGTTGCGATTATTCTTGAGGTCTTTGTGAGCTTCTCTCTTGGAGGCTGATCGACCCAGCTTGCAGTAGGTTTCCCAGGTCTCCTTTTTGAATAAGTTTGCCTCTTCTCTGTGGGCAAACTAGTAGGCTTTTTCCAAACAGTCCCTTAGAAACTTTGGATTCTTCTCAACTAGCTAGGAGAAGAGACGACCTCGCCTCAGTCCGTTGGTGAATACGACACCCATGACTATATTGTTACAGTTCCTGATTAATAGATACTCCTCCGTGAAGCGTTGCATATATTGAAAGACTTACTTCTCAGGTTTCTGCCATATAGTAATCAAATGGGAAGAGTTTTTTGATGAATGGTTTGCAAGACACGAATTGTGTCTTGAACCTTTTGGCAAGATGTCTAAAAGAGTTAATAGATTGAGATGACAACTCTTGGAGCCATTTGTGAGCCTTTTCCCATAAATGCATAGGGAACATATTGCATTTTAGCAAATAAGGTATATTTTTAGATTTGCCGCTGTCAATAATTGAAAAAGATGATCCATATGATCTGAGGTGTCATCATAGGTGTGCATTTTGGACACCTTAAAATTATATATGGCTACATAGTATGCAATATCTTCAGAAAACAGACTATGCTACACCGCTAGCGTATACTCTTAGGGCCTAATGATGACTCATCCTCGGAACCACCTAGCCTGTAATAAGGTAGTGATGCCCGATGCATACTTTAAATGACACGGCTTAACTCCAAAGTGTTTCTTCATGGGTGGCAACGGCTTAGTATAGGGCTTCTTCCCTTTGTCCCTGACATATGCCATAAATTGATCATTTGGTGTGGATGAACATTCTTGAGATTTTTTCCTTCCTCGCTAGTTGTGAGGAATATTTTCAACTGTACGTGGGGCCTCTGGAGGGTTGCCTTTGATCTGATCCACCAAAGTTTATAATACGCCTATTTTTAGGCAACATTATGAAATTCATCATGATGCATTATTATGGATCATCGGAAAACAACCTTTATGTGTTTCTAACACATGGGTGTGGTTGCATACATCCAACCTCCATACTCAGCCATAGACGAGAGCCTTTGAGGCAAGGGGGTAATGTTGCTGTTGTATTACATAGCTTTCATATGCTTTTCATGCGAGATTTCTTGAAATTCATCATGATGTCCAACCTGCTCGTTGAAGGCATGCTCTGACGTGTGATGTGACCCTATATTTTTTCGGTGTGAGAATATTCCTCACCATCGTATTCAACGGGTTTATCCATTTTTGAGTAACCTTATGGTGGCTTTAATAAAGAAGATGGAAATAAGGCCTGGTTGGGCCCTCATTTAACATCAAATGACATAGTCGGATCTTCATTTTAGACTAAAGATATCCAAATATTGATTTTATAGAACGCGTGCTGATGTGAACCTGGACCAATCAACAACGTTACAGGTCCTAGATTTGTTATTTCGACAAAGTCCTCTGACACTCAAGTGTTGATGTGAACAAAGACACGCGTGTTGATGTGAACCTGGACCAATCAACTCCTTTGTGCTTTTAGATAAAAGTTTTTTTTTGATTCAACTGAACATGCCTTTTTGTTGGCGTGTCTTTGTTCCTTTTATATGATGTGACGAGCCAATGCATGTTCAACGGCAATTGAATGATGCCATATGTTTTGACATGCGGAGCCACATTTCAAGTTGCATGGCGAAGCTACTTGCATGATAGAAGTCTCATTGGTCGAGCTGACATGTAGTACTTTATGCACTGGGGCCAAGGCCGACCTGCTAGGTATGACCGAGATGATTTTTGAAGCTGTGGGAATATCTGAAGATGAGGTGACTACCCTTCGATGCATCTGGATAAGGTTAATTGATGCCTACATGAGATCCTTATTAACGCCGAAGGAGCATCCTACGCTTTATGGGATGCGTCGATTTGACTGTGTTGTTAGACACGAGTAACTAATGCAAATCCTAGACGACATGCGCTTTGTGGTAGAAAAATGGACTAATTATACTTGTCATTTTTTTTTTCCCAAGGAAAGGAATTATACTTGTCATTTTGTAAATGCCTAGTTTTGTCCTCGTTATTTGTGAATGTGGGTGGAGTGGAAGAAGCAAATTGAACCGTCATCCATAAATTATGTTTTTAGTTATTCCCCCATTTTCTTTTGAGTCTTTGCCAAAAGACATAAAACTACAGCCGTTTTAAATTTACCATGATTTAGGACGAATTCTTCTTAGGAGAGATCTGAACTGAGGTCGGTGGGCGCGGAGCTTGGTGTTTAATTCAGAAGAAGAAGAAGAAGATGATGATGGAAAGAAGGAAGAAGGTAGAAGCAACTGAAGGCGAGAGAGAGGTAGAAATAGCAAAAGCATCTGGAGGAGAAATAGAGTACGCGAGCTATGGCGGGGAACACCACTTGCCGCTAATCATGAACCTGGTTGACCAAGAACTCAGCGAGCCATACTCCGTCTTCACCTATCGCTACTTCGTCTATCTGTGGCCTCATCTCTCATTTCTCGTACTCATGTTTTCTCTGTTTCTTTTTTTTTTTTTTGGTTATCCGCGCTTCTGTTCCTGAAAACGGTTAAATCTTGATTCTGTCTCTCCAAATAAAGGCAACAACTTCATATACATACGTTTGTTAAATTATTCACGAGGAAACAAAATAACAAGGATTTTGGTTGATTGCAGGCTTTCCACAAGGGGCGATGTGTGGGAACGGTAGTGTGCAAGATGGGAGAGCATCGAAATTCATTAAGAGGATACATAGCAATGCTTGTTGTGCTAAAGCCTTACCGAGGCAGAGGAATAGGTAGCTCCCGAAATTCGTTTCTATGTCACCCTCTCCCTATCTGTATTAGTTAGTTTATGAATTTCCTTGATGAATGGTTTCTTTCTATTGGCAATCCAATCTTAAGAAACCTCCATGAGATACCTTTTAAATTTACAAGTTTGTTCATTGTGGAAGAAGAGTGATAAATTTTCCGGTACAACCTTTATGTTAAGGCATGAATGTGAAATTCTTTAGCCTCTTCAGTCATGATATTCAGGCCTCTTCAGTCATGATATTCAGGCCTCTTGAAGTTGAGGTGTAGCGCCCCACTCCTGAGCCATAGCATCGGGAACAATACACCCGCCGTATCTCGATAAGGAGAATAGAAGGCGTCGAATCAATCACATGCATGTCAGAAATGACGTAGAAATTTTTCTCGCAAAAACGTAACATCATAACATTAAATTCCATGAATAAAAGAAAGTTCTCAATAAATTAGTGAACAAATCCTGACAATAATGTCAAGGTGCTAGCATCTAAGTGCGATCCATCTTAACAAGGTAATGTCTGGTGAACCCCAATGAAATAATGAAAGACAACCGCAGGTGTCTCCTCGTGTCCTAGGTGCGACCGTCAGGTTGCCCAAACTATCGTGTCAGCCCTGCCTCAGCAAAGACATAGTTGTACTCTTCCTTGTGCTCACCTAGTTTGGGGGGGGGGAGGAGTACCTGCCTGAACTAATACAAGACGTGCATACCGAAATGATATAACACATAACATAAAAAACATGAGATAACATAAGCATATGGAAGAATGCGGAAAAGTAATTCACTCCAGGTAAAGAATGCGCAACATCATGATGCATGTCCAGCTACGCATGTCACACGCAACAAAATCATGTCACACAGGATGTCGATATCTCCACCGTGCAATGCATGATCCCGGGTCCTACTGAGTGACTGTGGGTCATACCCACCCACAGTCACCATACTGAGTATACGTGGCCCCGCCACCGTACACCATGCTGAGTGCCCGTGACCCGTACATCACGACCCACCATAAATGCAATGCATGTGCCATGAATGCAAAAACAACATTGCCGGAGGCCTTCCAGCCCATCCTCACCATCCTCCGACGCTCATCTCTAGGTCCATTTATTTTTGAGTAATGATTAAACGTTGTTCGACATCAACCCTTTTTTCCACGGCTTGTGTACGTTTATCGAACACTTTCTATATTTTTCTTCATTTTCCCCCATTTATTTCTATTTATCAGGCCGACCTGTATCTGGTCTGGTCCGCTGGCCATCTGGTCCGGCCTGACCCGCTACCAGCATGCCCCCTTTTTTATATATAAATGCGAATGGACTGGTCCTGCAGTCGCCAGCCAGCGGCCCATTAAAGGTCTGGCCTGGTCTGCGCGCGCTGGCAGGCCGACCCTAAGTCAATTTTTTTTTATTTATATATATATATATATATATATATATATATATATATATATATTACTTACAGCAACTCCGGGAGGTGCGTGCTACCCTACGCGCGCGTGAAAGCCACGCGCGGCCATTCCGAAGGCACGTGAGGCGCACCTGCGGCCTCCGACGCCCGTTTTTCGTCTCCGATCTACATTTTCGCCTATTTCCGGTCTATAGGAACCTAGTCTGAGGCCAAAATAAAAAACTAAAAGACCCTATTCATGAGAAAGTTATCCATTTTGATATCAAATTCAACTCTAACATCAAATCAAATACACACATAACATTTATACGCATTCAACAGTCCACTGTGCCCATGCTTTTCATTGATAAATAACATGATATGGATTTCAACAATTAAAACAACAAACACACATCAATTTATCACTAAAGCATGCTTGAATTGTACCAATTAGAGGGAAAAAAGGGAACCTACCTGAATGCAGACGATTATACTATTAGACGAACAATGCGAACGAATTGGGGATGTCTTGCTCGCTGCCCCCTTTTTCCTTCCTCTCTTCTCTCTCTTCTCCCTTCTCCCTCTTCTTTTCTTCTTTCCCTTTCTTTTTTCTTCCTTTCTGGCGCCTACCCTCACTGTCGTCCCTCTCTCCCCCTTTCTTTCTTTTAATTTATTACTTTCTCCTCCTCTTTTGTTTTTCCCCTGCACCCCTGGCCACTTAACGTTGTAATGGCGCAATCTGAGGGGGTGGTTACACCCCACTCAATTCACGTCCCTCATTTATTATTTTTTGTCCTTTTCTTTTAAACCCTTATCCTAACTTCCATTAATATTCCCAATTAATTTATTTCCAATTTATTTATTATTATTTTTTTCTTTATTTTATTTCATTATCTTTTTATTATTATTTGTTTTTATCTCTTTATTATTATTATTATTTATTACTCTTTTTTTTCGTCTATAACATGAGGTGCTCTAGTTGAAGTTGGCAAGTTCCAAAGTTGTTCTTGAGTATGTGATCTATGGTATATTTCCTCTAATTTTCTAGGTTTGAGTCTTGTGCATTTTTATTTGTTTCATGCAATAAATTGATGGCTTTGATGAAAAGTAAAAATGTTGACGGTGGTATATATCCATTAGCTGCTAATTTGATTAGTAAGTTGGCATCATATTCTTGGAACAAGAACCATGTAGATTGCTCAATCGTACTTTGGCTATCTTATTTAGAGTTGAATTAGTGAACAAGCAGATAATTCTGGGTTCCAAGGGCTTTTGGTAGACTTGTTTTAATTCCAAATGTGGCTACTCCTGGCATTCGTGCCACAGTTTGAGTGAATGGGTTTTGATGTCACATTCAGTGGCAACAGTGCATTTTTGTCAGGAAGTGTCTCTTTGTTGGCTTGGTTTGGTCAATACCTAGACCGGATGGTCAGGGTTATGTGGTCTGCCCACCCCAATTCCAAAGCATAATAATCAAAGTGTACCTCTTTTTTGGCCACAGGGTTGGTTACCAACAGAAAGCATGTGGGTAAGAAAGATGCTCAAAGAGAAAGAAGGTCAAGCTAGGTGGTTTTAGAAAGTTTTGTGGATTGGAACAAGTTAATCAAAGATGAAAGATATTAAAGGAAAGGATGTTGTTTAGCGTTCTGTGCATTGTTGGAAGAACCTCTAATAATAACGTATTGAAGGTTCTTCATTGCTACAACAGTAGATTCTACATAACTACTTTGTCGAAATTTGAAGATTCGCAAGATGTTGCGAGTCATCCTGGATGACAGGTTTATGTGGTATATGTAAAAGGGTTCATTTCAAAATCTTCAAGAAATAGTAAATGGTCTATTAATACAAGCGTCTATCCAAGATTTTTCAAGGTGAAGAAACAGTCTGAGGGAAGGCAGGTGTTAAAATAAAACAGTTAGATTTCTGATATATTATATTCCATATTGCAGTGAGGTAGACTGTTCTATGGGATCATTCAGAAATCACTGGTTAAAAAAAAGAAAGTCAAAGCTCGTCCAATGATGTCACTCTTTGAACAAGTAAGAAAGAGGTAGGCCACTCCCTTGTTTTGGGTTAATGACTAGCGTTAATATGGTGTTAGCGATCCAACCAGCTACACTTTTTTGTGTCTGAACCAGGAACCTAGTAGAAGGCAGTGGTAGACATTTGCGCATGATGTTAGAAAACGTGCATTTGGTTTTAATGATTTGAATTAGAACTCTAAAGAATTTGTAGGACTACCACACAACTCAGGTTGAATTGGATGTAAAAGTAGGTTGTTGTTTGATATGAGTTCAACGAACGTCCAACTTGTGTTTTTGCCAATAAGTTTTTAAAGTTGATAGACCGTTTCTGCGAGAGTCCAGTTTTATCTCTGAAATAGTTTGAATATTGGACCCTTTTCCTCTCACTTGACCTTTGCAAGGTCAAATCTTTGACTGCCTAGGCTATACCATGAAGTTCGTTATATGTTGATGCTGAAGTTACTTTCTACCGATGAAGTCTTAAGATCCGAATAGCTTGATATTGCACTGTGCTATAAGAAATAATAAGAGAGCTTTCTAATTATTTATTTTGTGTTCAGCCACTGAACTCGTTACGCGGTCCATTAAAATAATGATGGAGTCTGGTTGCGAAGAGGTACGCAATCTGCTCCACGCTATTGAATTTGATGCTTTTCTCTCTTGTGAATCTATGTTGCTCATCATCCAAGTAACGTGCAATAATCTAATTATCACTTGTTTTTAGAATCAAGTCCGGTGAAATGTGGTTACTCTATAACCTTGGAAAACCATATTGGTGTTTTGTTAATTCTCTGTTTTGTGTAGATTTCTTCACTCTTTATTCGATCGCTTGTTGCTCTCTAGTCTTCACTTTGGGGGCAGTAATGGCGCCATGGTTCCAAGTAGTCAAATCATGTTCCATCCCTCCTCCCTATGCTAAATTTCTTCTTTCTTTCTTTCTCTTGCTCTAAGTTTATTTCATTTCATAGAGTAATATGAACAATGTAATTTACCCCAAAAAAAAGGCAAACCAAGGAAATCTAATATAAACTGTTGAAATTCCTTATATTCTCTTTCCTTTCAGGTTACCGTTATGCCTACTCCTATAAAAAGGGTACAGGGCATTGTAATCTTTAATATGTTATTTTATTAATAAAAGAGCATTTTTCTTCTTTATACTATCTTCTCCATATGATATCAGAGATAGCAGTGGAGGAATACTTGAAGGAATTCAAGTACTGCATTATTGGAAGTTTCAAAACATTGCTATTATTGAAGTACTCAAATCATAGAAGCTGCATTCTTCTTCTCTCATCTTCATAGAAATTCAAACCTTCAAGGTTGTAGTTTATACGCTGAATCTCATTTCCTGATGATCTAGATGATTTTTTGGTTTCTGAATATCTGCTGTCTTCTTACTGATATATTTTTTCAAGAAAGCAAGAAGAAGAAACGAAAAAGGGGAAGAAGAGGAAACGGAAAAGGTGGAGAAGTAGGATAAATTATTACAGAATACAAGTTCTCAAAACAATTGTTTATCGCATAATTTTTTCTTTCTGTTCGGTGTGAAAGGAACCCGGACGTGTTTGGCATGCAGCTACACACGTGGATTCTACTGCACACGTTGTCCCTCATTTTCTACAGAGTAGGAATTCTACACCACTAAAACAAAGACACGACAACCTACTTCTAAAATATCTTATTATTTTTTATCTTAAAGCTTCTTCGAGAAGCCTTTGGAAATAAGTGATATTCCCACTTGCATAGTCTTATCACCCATCTCGTTACTACTCTCTTTCTTCTGCATTTCTTTTCTCTCTAGATTTGCAGGTTCTCTCAAAAAACTTCCGAGCTGCTTCTGAGCTTATTCTTCTTCTTCGCTCCTACAAAAATTCCAGTTTCTCCATGTCTTCTACAAATACTCCTTTTTCTGCTACTCGTCGAAATGAAGCCTCCTCATCCATCACTACCGGGGTACCTTCTGCTCCTTTACATCCTAATACTCTTGATAGCAGCTCATTAATGGTCATCTTGAGCTGATGGGTCACAACTACCTTGCATGGAGCAAGGATGTTGAGATGTTCATTATGAGTAGAGGAAAAGATGATTACCTCTATGGTAACATGCAGGTTCATTGGTCACTGATACGCTATACCGACAATGGAAGACATAAAATGCCATGATTATGTGATGGTTAATCAGCTCCATGACCCCAGAATTTGGAAACAATTTCATTTTGTACCCTACTGCTGCTGAGATTTGGAAAGCAACCAAGGAATTATACTCACAGACAGATAACGTCGCTGAAATTTATGGGTTTGAGACTCAAATAATGAAATCAAGCAAGGTGATCAACCTGTTAGTTCCTATTACTCTCAGCTTACACTCTTATGGCAACAAATTGATACTTATGAAACTCATAACTGGGGTTTACCAGCTGATGCTATTGCTTTTAAAAAAATTCATGGAAACAAAAAGGGTGTTTAGATTTCTACAAGGATTACATAAAGACTTTGACTCTGTACGCGGCAGATTGTTGGGAACGAAACTATTTCCTACCTTAAACTCTATTTTTTTTTCTGAAGTTAGACTAGAAGAGTCTCGTATTAGAGTCATGATGAGCAACTCATCTCCTAATCTTGATAGTTCTGCCCTGTCTGTTCGAAGCTATTTCTGACACCTCAAAGTCTGTTCAAACTAATCCTGATACCTCAAATCCCTCTGCCTTAGCAGTCTACAGAGGACCTATCCAAGGGGGGAAACCTTATTGTAAACATTGTAAACGATCAGGACACTCATTTGATAGCTGTTATAGCAGGCCTGATGCAAAAGTACAAAGACCGCCCATGTCATAAAGTAACTGGCGAAATACTAAATGGAGACCTTCAAGTAATGATCACTGGAGAAACAATGGGCCTCAGGGATCAATGTTAAGGTTGCAACTTGTTTTAGAACCTACATACTGGGGGAAGGGACTGTTATTCTCAACAATAGGTTAAAATTACTCAAGTGCTTTATACTTCTAACTTGAATTTTCATTTGATATTTGTTAGGAAATTTACTATGGACAATCAGTGTTTGCCTTCTTCTCGCCCTCTGAAGTTCTATTTCAGGCGACTACTATGGGGGAGAAGATTGGCAGTGCTAAAATATACAACGGACTCTACCTTTTTGGGACAGTACTAGGTTCAAGGAACCTTTGCTGTGTTGCTGAGTCTAGTGTTGATGCTGGTTGTTCCACTAGTACCACTAGCAACTATCTTTTGTTGTGACATAGAAGGCCAGATCATCCTAGCTTTGGTTATCTTAAGAAAATTATGCCCAATCTGTTTTGTAACGTTGATCCATCTTGTATTACTTGTGAAATATGTGAATTAGCCAAACAGACTAGGGTTAGTTATCCTGCAAAACTGTATGTTCCTTCTCAAGCATTTAATTTGATACATTCAGATATTTAGGGCCCTTTTAGGGTAAGTAATATAAATGGATCAAAATGATTTATTTCCTTTGTTGATGATCATATTAGAACCACATGGGTATTTCTTATAAACATAAATCTGATGCTGGAAAAATAATTCAGAATTTCATTACACTGGTCCAAACCCTGTTTAACATTACTATTAAAACTATAAGAACTGATAATGGTTTAGAATATCTTGATAAAAGTGTCCAGGGTTATCTTACTGGTCTAGGTATTCATCATCAAATTGCATGTACATACACTCCCCAACAGAATAGGGTGGCTGAGAGGAAAAATATGCATTTGCTTGAAGTTTCTTGGGCTATTATGTTTACCCACAATGTTCCCAAATTCTATTGGGGTGAGGCAGTTTTCATTGCTACATATCTCATTAATAGATTACCCTCTAGAGTTTTGTCCTTTCAAACTCCAGTTGATGTACTTAAAACGTGTTATCCGTATTCTCATTTGATCTCTACATTGCCAGTTAAAGTATTTGGAACCCGTGCATATGTTTTTCTACCTTCCCATATGAGAGGTAAACTGGAAAACAGAGCTGTTAAACGTATTTTTATTGGTTACGCTAATATCCAAAAAGGTTACAAATGTTATGATCCTACTACTAGAAAGGTTTATGTTTCTCTGAATGTGAAAAGTGATTAAAATAATGCATTTTACTCGAATAATTCTGTTCCTACATTTTCTTCTGATTATCTAGAGTTCTGGAGTATAATTGACATTGCTTATGATACTAACTCACCTATAGAGTGTCCTACTGTTAGCAATCCCGCTCACTTAGGTATTTTAAGTTCCAATGAAGATGTGCAGTTAAGCGTGAGCAATCAGGTTGTCAGGGTGCCTATAACCAAGGTATATCAGAGGAAGGCCCGTAGATCCCCTAGCCAGCAGTCTACAACTGAGGTACAAGAGAAAGCATCATCTATGCCTAGAGATATTTTGATTTGAGACTTACACGAGTCTGATTCATCTGGTATACCAGCTAGAGATTCAGGTTCAGATCCTATTCTTGATGATAGGCCTGTAGCTCTTCGTAAAGGTATAAGGGAGTGTACTAAGCACCCATTGAGTAAGTTTGTTTCTTATGTTGCATTATCTCCCTTATTCTGTGCTTTCACATCTGCATTAGATTCAAACCAACTACCACATAATGTTCATAAGGCCTTAAGTAATCCATCATGGAGGTATGGGGTTAAGGATGAGATGCATGCACTTATCAAAAATAAAACATGGGCCTTAGTTAATAGACTTAACTATATGAAAACTGTTGGCTGTAAATGAGTTTTCTCTATTAGGTATAACTCTGATGGTTCGGTTAGTAAGCATAAAGCAAGGCTTGTTGCATAACTTCGATGGCATTGCTGTTAATTTAGACTGGAAAATGATTCAACTTGATGTCAAGAATGCTTTCTTGAATGGTGACCTTCATGAAGATGTTTTATGGAAATTCCTCTAAGTTTTGTTAATCAGGATAACTGCAATAAAGTGTGTAAACTGAAAAAAGGTTTTGTATGGCTTAAAACAATCTCCTAGAGAGGTTTAAAAAGTTTACCAATGTGATTGTTAGTTATGGTTTTGTTCAAACTCATAGTGATCATACTCTTTTCATAAAGGGCCTCGGTTCTGGTAGGCTAACTATCTTAATTGTGTATGTTGATGACATAATCTTAACCGGTAATGATAATCAATGTATTAATGACATCAAACAACAATTAGCTGCTGTATTTGAACTAAAAGATTTTGGTCATATTAAGTATTTTCTTAGCATGGAGGTTGGAAGAACTAAAAATGGTATTAATATATCTCAAAGGAAATATGTACTTGATTTACTGTCTGAAACCGGTATGCTTGGGTGTAAACCTGTTTTCACGTCAGTGGATGATTGTGCCAAAACTAAATCTGTAGACAACGACATTATCTGATAAATTATGTTATCAAAGACTTGTAGGAAAACTGATTTACTTATCTCATACTAGGCCAGACATTTGTTATGTTGTTAGCTATGTTAGTCAGTTCATGCATAATCCTACTGTTCATCATCTCAAATCTGCTATGAGGATTTTTAGGTACCTTAAAAACGCTCCTGGTCAAGGTCTATTTTTCAGAAAAAATGCTGATAGAAATCTGGTTGTTTTTATTGATGCTGATTGAGGATCTTCACCTGGTATGCGGTCAACTACCGGTTATGGAACGTTCTTATGGGAAAACCTTGTTACTTGGCGTAGCAAAAAACAATCCGTTGTCTCTCGAAGTAGTGCTGAGGCTGAATTACGAGCTCTAGCCCTAGGAGTATGTAAAGGTCTCTGGATTAATCGTGTGTTAAAGGATTTGGGTCAAACAGTCACTCTACCTATTCAGATATACTGTGACAATATCTTGGCAATTCACATGATTGAAAATCCTATTCAGCACGATAAGTCGAAGCATATTGAGATTGATCGTCATTTCATTCGTGAAAAGATTGATGATCATATTATAAATATTCAGCATATAGTTTCCAAGTGTCAAATTGCTGACATTTGGACTAAACCTGTTACTATTAAGATTTTTTATGAATTACTTAGCAAGCTTGGTTGTATTAATGTATATACCAAGCTTGAGGGGGAGTGTTGAAATTCCTCATATTACCGTTGTAATAGCACCTTTATTATGTTCTCTTTTTCTCTTTCCTTTTAAGTTACCATTATGCCTACTCCTATAAAAAGGATACAGGGCATTGTAATCTTTAAGATGTTATGTGATTAATAAAAGAGCATTTTTCTTCTTTATACTATCTTCTCCATATAAACCTACCCCTAGGGTATTACCAAACAGCCAAAATTAACCATAGTCTACTTAAAAATTATATGATCCAAACTACGTGTAGCTATCTCCCAGTAGGTCCTATTCTTCATCATACCCCTTCAAGAAGGCCCAACATATGGCCAATCAATGTGTTATTCCACTTTCCCATTGTCGCTTGTATATGCTCAACCTCGATAATTACAAACTCTGATCCAGATCTTTAGAAGGTGAAATTCCAAATTTGTCAGTTGTTTACCGTCCAAAGACTTACCCACAACCACCAGTGCAGTCTAGAGGCCACCCATGAGTGTAAACTCCCTCCAATTTTGCGGCCAGCCATTGCCGCTATATCCCAGCATGCTCTAGACGTGATAGAGTTCAGAAAACAGACGCCTTCCTGTTTCCTCTCTATTGTGTACGGCAACATAGCCGCTGGTCCTGATAGGTGGATTGAGGATTAGAGAGTGGTGGAAAGGCAGGGTAAGGGAGTGGCTAGGGGGGTGGCCTGATTAGTGATGGATAGGGGGTGAGGAGGTAAAGTGGTATGATTGATAGTGGGTGAGGCTGTAAAGGGGAGTCGTATTCTCTCTTCTTTCTCTGACTAGATGGGGCAGCGCTTATCTGAAGCTTGTATCCCTTCCGCTAAATCTAATTGCTAAATCTAATTGCTTAAGAATGAAGAGTTCATTAATTGTGATAAAATAGCAGGATGCTATAATTTGCAGCCTAGTAATGGTTCCAAGAGACAAATTGTTCCCATAAGGATATATGTTAAAACTCTAACCTTTGTTACTTTGCTAGTCTATTCATTGTTGCAAGGAAAATTTTCATTGGATGCTTTATGAAAACTTGTTTGTAACCCAAGGGATGGATACAGTAATTCCCAACCCTACAAAGGCCAAGTCTTTGTTTATGTGAAGGCAGGATTATATACTGCCTAATTATCAGGATAAGTTGTATATCATCCTTTCTTTCAGTCAGATGATATGTGACGATATAACTGTGCTTTGGCTCGTTTTATTTATTGTAGGTGACATTGGAAGCGGAAGTTACAAATAAAGGTGCGCTTGCTCTATATGGCCGACTTGGCTTTATTAGAGCGAAAAGGCTTTTCCGGTATTATTTGAATGGAGTTGACGCTTTCCGACTCAAGCTATTGTTTCCAAAGCTGGAAATGTACTCCCCAGGATCCATGGGTACATCAGACGTGGAGCTGAGCAAGTTCAATGATACTGAGAGACAGTGAGAAGAGAATTCTCAGGGCATGCTGGCCGATTCTTTATTGAAACAAATTTGCTGGTGCTGAAAGTGTACTTCAATCTGGCGGAATGCTGAAGGAGGGGTTTTGTGTTTTTTGATTTTTCAATTGAAAATCTGTAATTTTTATGCCTATAGGATAGCGCAGAATTGTTGGGTATGATTTCAGATAAGCTTGTTTTACTTCCTGATTACATTTGAATGGGGCGGTTTGTAAACGATGGCTTTCTGTTATTCATGAGGGCCAGAGAAAGCGCCACCTAAACTGCTTCAAAGAGCCACCATTGCTTTTGATTCCGACAGAGGATGGTTCTCATTTGTGGTCAGTGCTAATCTTGCTCGTACATATTTGAACTTCTGAGTATTTGTTGCATCTGTTCACAAAAGAGGCATTTGCATCCAGTTTCTGGTGTACACGAGATATTGTGAAGAAATTTATATTTTGAGAAGTTTTCTTGCACGACTTTGACGATATTTCGTCACTGTTGGTGAGTGACATTGGTAAGCCTGAAGCTCACCAATTCAATTTTGTTGTACGAGATAGTTTCCGTTTGCAAGTCTGAATGGATACAACAACAACATCCATATTGTCTTAGAAGTTTCCGTCTATGACATAGAATAAAGGAGTCGGATGTACGCAACTATATCCATGTGTTAGAAATACATATTGTTTGTTTTCCGATGACTTATAATGAAAATTGCGTCAAGATGTATCGATGAACTGCTAATTCACAATATAAGAAGCGCAACTAATTTAGCGAGTCATTTTGTTTTATTTCATTGTATTTCAAAGACAAAGAAGAGTGTTTCTTTGACTCTATTAAAAATGAAAAAAAACAAGTCTTAATGGATACTTCATGTAATAATAATTTAATCACAAAATTACTGAGTATAATCATCAAATCAAAGAAAATAAAATGGTCATCCACTTAATCACCGCATGACACATGATAACATAATGAAAGCGAAAGTTATGAACCTGATTGAAAAGTAATCAATGTCAATTGGAAGTGTCTAATCTTTGATCAACTATTTTCGACAATATATCCTTTTTTTAGGTGGTCTGATGGCTCAAGAGATTAATTGGTCCAAGTATAATATTGATATCGTGGATGTGAGACATGAAGCTAGGTATGCCGATCTCACTCAGCGATGAGGGGATCTGCATCAATCCAGTTGCCAGTTGTAATTATCATGGCAAGGCAAATAGAGGAACTTGGGCGTGGATACAGAGAGGCCTTTTACATTTGAGTGAACTCTGGACCTCATGCGTCTCTATAGGAGTGAGATAACGTTAGCGTTAACAGATAGGTCGTTTACCCTTGTTTTTTGAGTGATAGTTTTGTCCATGATATGCCATTTCTTCCCTCCCCACCCGAAAAAAACAGCCATCAGCAAATTCCAGAAGCCCGTTAAAGTGGTTGGAGAAAATGCATCAATTTCTTCCAATGAATGGCAGAATAATTTGAAATCGCCTGGCAGACTCGACGGCGCCAACATCCTTTTCTTCAACAAAGACACGCGCTTCAAGCACCACCCTTTCTTCAACAACGCCATGCTACTTCTGCGCTGCCGGAGGGAGGCGATTGCAGTTGAGAGAAAAGCGGCCGGAAAATTGTGGAGACGAAACAAAGGGGGAACAGGAGAAGAAAGAGGTGGAGTCGTTTAGTAAGAAAATTAGTATGAGACGAAATGGAACCAAAAAAGAGAAAACAAGTATGGAATGGAGGATGAAGATCTGTCTTCTCCTCAATGTTGCAAGGGGGAACGAATTTGCAGAATGTAATAAGGGAGGAAGAGGGAGCGAGGGAGGAGAGAATAGAGCGTGGCCGGCTCACTTACAGTGGTCTGAGGGTTTTTCATAATATATAGGTCGGCATTTTACTTAAAAAAATTTCAACTTTCTGTATTTTGCATAAAACTTATCTACCTGTATTGTATATCTTATGAAAATTATATAATATACTAATCGAGCCGTCATGCAAGTTTTCGAGCTGAATATATGGATAGTTGAACTCAACTCATTTAAGTTGACGAGTTTTGTTTGGCATTCAAATTCAAAATTCGAATTCATTTGAACCAATAGAGTTCTAAATAAACCAAGCATAAATAACTTGTTTAGAGCTTGATTCGTGTACGGTCCTAGACTTCGTGTTGCATAAATAACAATTATCTCAAATTTGATTCCGTATTATCAATTGATTTATTTGTAAATGTCATTTGTTTTACTTTGTTGGTGGACGCATAATAAATTTGGCTCAAAATATGCAATTATCCATGGGCTAGCGTGCGCAAGAATTTTTCTTTTTTCAAAAAAGAAAAAATGAACGGTGCTTGTGTCGAAACGTTTAAATAGTTCTTATTTAAAATAATGACACTAATAGTAATAGTTGATTGCATTATATTAAAAAACTCGTTACGAGGGTTAAAACGAATACCATATTGAATATTTTATATATCATAATTTGATAAGTTACTGTATAAACATTTTTCAATCAGACACTTTTAAACTACTAACATCAAACATGTCTTAAATCAACTATTTTTATAAACACCATATCATCTTAAAAACTCTTAACCAAAATGGATGTTATTATTTAAATGGAAACTAGTATTACGTGCATAATGTGTGTACATAAATACGGACATTTTTGCATGTTTGTGCCCACACACGCACACACACACATATATATGTATATATGTATTATGTGCACGTACACCTATAAACACATATATAGATTTCCATACACATATATGCATACAAATATTTGTATTCATTTTTCTTTAACCAAGATAAAACAGTACCTAGAGATGGAAAGTTTTATATGAAACATTGATAATTAATTTTTTTTTGCTTTTGGATCATGGTTACTGATAGATGCAGAGAAAAATATGCTTCTAGCAGGACAATATACAAACATACACACACACACATATATATATAAATGTATATTTTTTACATAGTTGTGTATGTGTATGTATACATATTTATATACATAAACATGTATAAAAATATAGGTATGAATATACATATTTCCTTACACATATATTGTAGCGCCCCGCTCCCAAACCATAGCATCAGAAACGGTGCACCCGCCGTATCTCACTAAGGAGAATACAAGACGTCGATACAAATCAACTACACGTCATCATAATAACGCAAATTGATGTCAGCGGAAGTCATTGCTAAAATCCTCGATAAAATGATCATCATCATTAATACAATGTTTAAGAATTTCTAATCAATACAATAGTCAAATGTATGTAACCACTAATCTCGAAAACACATAACCTCGAATATTGAAACAAACGTCTCATCCAATTCTCGAAAGTCTTTTCTGAATATCCTTAGTTTCGAACCTCTCGTCTCGATCTTCCATGGTATACCAACTCCTGTGTAAGCATACCCTAATTTCTCATGTCTGCAAAACTGGTGAATGGTGGTGTGAGCCAAAATCAACGGGCTCAGTAAGCAACCTACTTATACTTGTTATAGGAATCATACATGCAGAAACAAATACAAATAACATTTACAGTTAACATACATGTCCTTAGTCCACAATAATTTCACTCGATTATCTTTAACAGTTAAGACTTCGAAAATAAATACAAAATAAATAACTCATCAGCCCAATCTACCTTACCGTGATGCATGCTCTTCTCAAGTATAACATACACAACAAACAAATAATCACATAAACAAAGAAAAAGACAATGTATACCAACGAAGTAGATAAGCCGCATAAAGTAAGTCACTCCACATAATAATGCGCAACTTCATGATGCATGTCCTATTATGCATGTCACACGCAACGAAGTCATGTCACACGGAATGCCGATATCTCCACCATGCAATGCATGAACCCGGGTCCTAACTGAGTGGCTGTAGGTCGTACACCCCACAGTCACCATACTGAGTGTGCGTGGCCGCGCCATCGCACACCATCCTGAGTGTCGTGGCCTCACCACCGTACACCATCCTGAGCGCCCGTGACTCGTACGTCACGACCCGTCATCATGCAATGCATGTGTCATGAATGCAAACAACACAATCGCCTGAGGCCCCTGGCCCATCCTCACCATCCTCCGGCACTCGAATCTAGGTTCAGTTATTTCTGGAATTTATTTTTATTTTTTTGATATTTATTTATATTTTCCTATAATTATTACTATTAATTAAGTTACATTTATATCATGTTCTGGGTCGAGACCTGCCACCGCAACCGGCCCGTTGGCCATTCGGCCCGGCTCGACGGCCTGCCTGGCCCGGCTCTCTTTTCTTTCATCTCACTTTCATTTTCATTCTTATTTCTGTTCTTCTCATCTTCCTTTAATCTGGTGTATCCACACTCATACATACACACATTTCACATGTAGATACATATATCACATATGCACACAATTCACATATAGAGGAAAATTCAATTATAGATATGCAACAATAACACACTGATGCATGATAAACATAACGAGCATAAATAGACCACTTACATCTGACGCATGAAACATGACGAGCACAAATAGACTATTTACCTCTGATGCATGACAGTATAACGAGCATAGATAGACCACTTACCTCTGATCGGTCACTTAGATTTCTTATTCAATGCTCGAACGTGAAGAAGGTTATCATAATATAACCATAAAAGTCTCTGATTCTGCATGTCCAAATTATCAAAATGGACCAAAATGTCAAATTTGTCTATATTACCAAAATGCCCTCCAAATACCACATAATTAAATAGACAACTCTTTTGGCTCCAATATATACAGTGTTGCACCAAATGGAGAAAGTAATTGATTCATAATAAATACACACAGCAAATAAGTCCAATGTATATATGGCTAAAGTTGGCCGATGGCCTACATTTGAAAAA
>AP025094.1:597991-711100 GCA_036186865.1 Eustoma russellianum | reverse complement strand
TTTTTTTTTTTTTTTTTTTTGTGGATCTTCTCTTCTTTTTGTGGCTTGCTTTGTGCACTTCATATGTCTGCCCTATTAAAATATGAAAAAATAGAAGTTTATTTTATGTTCGATCATTAATTTTCTGGTCTCTTTAGACCAAAACATTGACTGATTTATGTCTTTTAAGTTTTGTTCCGTCTTTTTTAGTAGGTATATGTATTATAATCTTCAGTAACTGTTGACATTCAGCTGATGTTTATTTTACCTAATTGCTATTGGATGTTGCCTAACTTCCCTGAAACTATGTTTGAGTAAATGAGTTTGAGAGGTATTATAGTTACTGTGTCCGAATCAGACTTCACTTGGTCCTCTTGTGAGAGTTGTAATGCTTTTCCTAATTTGGTTTCTCTGAGCTGGTTCTTATTATGAAGCGTGATGCTTGAGTTTCTCTATGACACAAGTTTCATGACATTTTGTTTCATTTATTCCGCTTTAAAATTTTGGGTGCAGATGAGGAAGATGAATGCTATTTTACGCCCAATCAAAATCATCGGGCCCATTCCAGGTCAGTCATTTTGCCTTCTACTTCTGCTAGTATGAATGAGTGCTAAAGGAGGCTATTTACCACATATTCTCTTATTCCGAAGCAGCAACTTTTCACTTTTATCTCACATAAATGCCAAAGTATTCCTTCTACTGGTGTCCGTGAAGGTGTTAAGCTATATGATTTCACTACACAAATAACTTATCCATATAGTTTAGCCAACTCCTATTTGATTGGGTTTCTGGTCCTCTTTAGCACTTGCTCTATTTTTCTCCAAAGTCGAAAGGTGAAGTATGCTCATTTAAAGAAGATGAGGTGAATGAGATTTGGTTCCCAAGCTTGGTTCCTTTGGGGCTCCACAGATGATGGATAATTGCATACTGGTTCCATTTTTTGGATTGCAATTGATGTTTTTCACAACTGGAATTTTGCATAGTTGCATCTCTCTACGGGCGGGGTCCATAATTTCCTAATACAAACAGTAAAACATAAAAGTACTTCTTCATTTCCCTGAAAATATGTCTTTGACATAGATGGATTAATCTTGTACACTTGATTGCTTTCATTGACCTTTTAATGTGCTTTTCTTCTTATACTCTACATCAAAACTCTCTCAGTGGCTTAGTTTTGAAAGCACCTTGTATTCTCTCAGTGGAGCATGAGTATCCATTTTGTTAAAAGGTGGCTTCCTTGTTTATGATTGTGGATTTTCATGCAGGGATAGATGTGGGACATCAATTCTTTTCACGTGCTGAGATGGTTGTGCTGGGGTTCCATAGCCATTGGCTGAATGGAATTGACTTCATAGGACAGGGAAAGAAACCTTTTATGGTCCGCATTCTGTTGTTCTCTGTCATTTATTTGTTTGACGTTTTCTGAAGTGGCTCAAATTTGGTTGTGGTTGGTATTTGTGCATGTTTAGACTTTAGATTATAGTTTTGACTGTTATTCTAAGTCCACGGGGAATTTCTGGAGGAGCACGAAGTTTATCTTAATTTTACATGTTGCTAATGTGCTGAGGGAGAGTTGTAAAAAGTTGGCTGAAAACTCTGCCTTTTCTTTGTGAACCTGTTAAATTGCTAGGCTTCTTTGTTTTATATGTCATTTGCCTGTTTGCATCTTGATTTCTTCAATAGTTTTTTTTTGTGAGTAAAATTTTCATTAATAATACCAATACGGCCAATTTACGAAGGTGCACGCTGGATTAGTGTGATAGCAATCTAGTCAGAAGCTATGATTGCTCAAAAATCAGAAAGAAAGTCCAATACAATTAAGCTCCAACCTATCAATCTAACTTGGACTTGCAACAAAATTACAGAAACTATTAACATGAGCAAGACAAATAAAGCATAGGTAGCAATGCAAGCTCTGGCCATAAGCCGCGGTAATGGTCCTGTTAAGTGGGAAGTGATGTGGCTTGAAAATCTTCATTGGTAGACCAAAATGAATTGCAAGTTCCCAGCTCTTTTTACTCTTCTTGTAACCAGACCATGAGGAGGCAGCAGTTTTTATGTGCTGTAGGATTTCTCTGACAATATGCGCATAGTCTTTTGCCTTTTGGTGGTGAAGGCGTTGCAAACATAGTCAAGTTTTTTTTTGTAGGATTTCCTTTCTTTCCATATGCTATAAACTGTAGCTGAGAAGGCAAACATAATCAAGTCTTTTTGCAAGGTAGAGCGCCAATGATGAGTGAGTAGCCAGTTGAGAGATGAATTCCCGTCTTTTGTACTGCTGCATGTCTTGGTAAACTTACTAATGTGCATGAATTTATGCCTGAGTTGTGTTGGTCTTGGTTTGGTGATTTTGTTCAATGGAAAATATTACTGGGCTAAGATTAAATGTAAGCTAGTCATATTATGGCTCTCTGATGTATCCACTTTTTGAAGAATGTAAAGTTGTTGCAATTTGTAGCTCAATATGTGCTTTACTGGCTGATTGATTTGAGCAGGTTTCTCCACTCTGTCAACTGTCACAAGATTGCGCTAGCTACAGTTTGCCAGTTACAGTAGCCATTGTTGTGTCTGGACAGTATGAAGATGATTTGGATAAATGCGAGGAAATCATCTACACTGGCCAAGGAGGCAATAACTTATTAGGTGATAAGCGTCAATTTAAGGACCAAGTAATGGAGCGTGGTAATCTGGGGCTAAAGGTTTGTTGTTGTTTTGGTAAAACTATCAGTTCTTGCTTAAGACATGTAAATTGCGCGACAAAGTTAAACTGCAAAGAAGATCAAGTGCATATACATACAACTTAACAGTGTTGATTAAAGTACAAAACAAACATTGCATAGTTGAAGATAAGCAGTTAAGCATGTAACTCTGAACACCACTGGTTTACCATGGATTGATTAGGTTGCCTTGGTTCTTTCTTTGAGTGACATTCTCTTTTTCCTGCCAATGCAAATATTCTATGTTAATTACTCTACATTTTAATTATGAAAATCAATCATGCTCCAGTTTGAAGGTTGATGCATTTAATGATGATAAGTTTATTGAAACAAAATTTTTATTGTGCTTTTTGTACTCTGAATTTTAAAGATGGTGTGCTCCTGTAATTGAGTTTGGTCCGACTCTTTATGGGTCGTGCATCTAACAATGTGCATTTATCTGCCTAATACTCATAGATAGAAAAGATTTGTTTGTTTTTTACTGGCTTCTTCCATGATTGTAAGAAAAGAAGGATTTTTTTTGTTGGGATTCATTTGCAGAAATGTTTGGAGCAGGATGTGCCTATTCGAGTTATTCGTGGCCATAAATGTGAGAATAGCTATGTGGGCAAGGTCTACACATATGATGGGCTTTACAAGGTAATTAATTTTGGATTTGCTTGAAATTTGCCATTAATTAGCGTTGGAATATGGAACGTGTCTCAAAATCTACCATGATGATAATAAATCATGGATTTACTAGCTTAAGTATGCCCAGTTTATCTTGTTTTGGTTCACGGTTTTTGAGGGGTTTTCCTTTCCTTTCTCTAAAATTACAAAGTGATCCACTGATCAGTAAATTTTATATATTCTGTCTGATCTCGAATTATATGTTGGGAGGTTTGTAATATGCCACATGAGGAATAGAAAGCATATTAGTTGCATTTCTTTCAGATTGTGCATATGGCCAATTATGCTTAATCAAACACATGAACATACATCACAGGCGAGAAGAAAAACAAGGATTTCTGTATGGTTTCCTTGAATTTTAAATTTGTACATGTGGCAACATATGTTAAACGCAAACTTTTTTCTCTGACCTGCTGAAGGACCTCTTTAATAATGAAAATGGCCGCTGTGTATGGGAATTTTTAACTGTTTAAATGTTGTCTTCTGAACTAATGCAATCCTGAAAACTGTTGCCCTCAAGTTCTGGTGAATAAAGAGCAAAATGAAGAATAGAAGCTCATGTGAACTGTTACTTTCAAGTTCTTCCATGTCTCAAATTCATGCAAAGTTGTTGCTTTGTGCAAAAACGGGCCACCTTGCAACTTGTGTACCGAATTTATCAAGTTCACTATTTGTGCTGCCTTTTCTCTCTCTCCTTTTACGTTAGGGCTCATACATACTTTTGTAGGTGGTTAATTACTGGGCTGAGAAAGGTGTATCTGGGTTTACGGTGTACAAGTTTCGCTTGAGACGTTGCGAGGGACAGCCTCCTTTGACTACAAATCAGGTTCCTTGCTTTTCTTGGCATATGTTCTGAGTTGCACTTTCTCAACTAAGTTTTATGATATATGATTGCATCCCCATGACGGTTGTCTCTTATACCAATTTGTTGTGACACCTTGAAATGGATCTATTCATGGGACGGGATGTGTTGGAATATTCTAGAGAATTTGTGTTAATTATGTATTGAATGTGGTCTTCCTCCATTTTAGGATTAACCGGCTGGCCATCTTGAATGTGCCGATTTGGTGCATTAAGGGTGTGGCAGATTTTGGAGAGTTTTTTGGTGGTTAATTGTGTTGTAATTGTATTGCTTGATTGTAGGAAGGATTTATGGTAGGAGGATAGAATTGAATCCCTTAATTTATGGGGATTGATAGGCTCTCTTAATTGTAAATTATTACCATGGGTGTATAAGGATATTGTATGGTGTGAATGCCAAGAATTAATGAGAATACAACTTTTGATTCTCTCCTCAAAACAACCGGCCACCTTCGGCCACCACCTAGCTTTTCCGGCCACCATTGTTTTCATGGTATCAGAGCCAGGTTCAAAACACCACAATAATTCCTAAGTCATTCTCATCCAACTTCCGAGATGAGTTCTCAAACAACCTCTCCCGGTGCTAGCTCATCTACTGCACCAGCCGATAACCCCAGCGCAGGCACTACTGCGCCGAATACAACTGACCTTAGCTTTCAACAATCCCTGAGTGAAAGCTCTTCTCTCCAAATCACCAACCATAGGTTGAATGGCAAAAACTTCCTCCTATGGTCCCAATCGGTTCTAATGGTTTTACGTGGCAAAGGCAAGCTGACATTCATCTCTGGCCAGGCTTCCAAGCCGGATACCACCGACCCTCGGTATCCGGCCTGGGAACTCAATAATTCCATAGTGATGTCTTGGCTAATCAACTCAATGGAGCCACATATTAGCCGCACTTATCTTTTCTTGAGAACTGCTAAAGCTATTTGGGATGCAGTGCATGAACACTATTTTGACCTTGAGAATGTTTCTCAAGTCTTTGAAATCAAAAATAAACTTAAAGAGATTCGACAGGAGGGTATGAGTATTACAAAATATTACAATACTCTTCAAACACTGTGGCAAGAACTAGACTTGCACTATGAGGCAGACTGGGGAGACCTAGAAGGAAACATCAAATTCAAAGAACATCTTGAAAAAGAAAGACTATACGAGTTTCTAGCCGGCCAAAACAGAGAACTAGACGAGGTTAGAGGACGTGTATTAGGAAGGAGATCACTCCCTTCCCTCAGTGAGGCGTTCGCCGAGGTGAGACGTGAAGAAAGTCGACGTCGAGTTATGCTTGGAGAGAGAAAGGATCTTCATCCTGTGATGCCGCAAAGTGATTCCTCTGCACTCATGGTAAAGACATCTGGTCCACGATCTAATAATCGCCCTAGATGTTCTTTTTGCAACGAACTTGGCCACACACAAGAGAAGTGCTGGAGCCTCCATGGGAAACCGGCTGATGCGGCACGGCCCAAACGATCAGTACCAGCACAGGGCCGTGGACTCACTGCCGTCACTGTAGAAGGCGACAGCTTGCCGGAGGTTGCCCCAGGAGCGGCCACTGTAAGCCGAGCCCAAGTCGACCAACTACTTGCACTTCTGAATGGTCAAGCTGAGATACAACCCAATACCAATCACCAATCAGGTATGGCAAATTTCGTTGAGACCTCATCTTGGATCCTATACACAGGAGGGTTAAAAGTTCGTGTGACAGATGGAACATTTGCAATTGTAGCAGGAAGAAGTTATGTGAGAGTGTCCTCTACATTAACCCTCCAAGCCGTCCTCTTTGTCCCTAAATTAGCCTGCAACCTAATATCTGTTAGTAAAGTTACGAAGGATTCCAACTGTATTGCTAACTTTTCTACACAACTCTGTGTCTTGCAGGAACAGGGATCGGGGAGGAAGATTGGCATTGCTAAAAAAAGGCGGACTCTATCATTTTGAGGAGGGCACCCATCCAGAAAACCTTGCTCTACATTCAGCAACACCTCTTGTTGATCCTAGTTCAAATAATGTTGATGTACTCCTACTTCATCAAAGACTAGGACATCCTTGTCTTCAGTATCTAAAACAGTTGTTTCCTTCAAATATGAATGTCAAAAAATCTTTAGTTTTGCAGTGTGATGCATGTACATTTGCTAAACATACTCGACAACACTATTCTCAAAAAACGCATGTAGAATCCTCTCCATTTCATCTTGTGCATAGTGATCTCTGGGGTCCTTCACGGGTTAAAAACGTTTCGGGTGCACGCTGGTTCATTACGTTCATTGATGACCATACACGAGTGTGTTGGATATATCTCCTCAAAGATAAAACTGAGGTATCTACCACCTTTCAAAACTTTCACTCCTTGGTGAAAACCCAGTTTCAAACCACTATAAAGACTCTCCGCTCCGATAATGGTACTAAATATTTCAATAGAGTCTTACATACCTATCTTGCGTCTGAGGGAATTGTTCACCAAATCTCATGTCCAGACACGCCCTAACAAAATGGCGTAGCTGAACGGAAAAACCGACATATCATGGAAGTTGCCCGAGCCTTAATGTTTACTATGCATGTTCCCAACTATTCATGGGGAGAAGCGGTTCTTACTGCGTGTCATCTCATCAATCGTCTCCCAACAAAAACACTTCACTTCAAAACACCCATCTCTACTCTACAACAATCTTATCCATTATTCCATGCATTTGTTCATAATCATAGTGCACATATGTCTAAACTCGACCCTCGTTCATCCAAGTGCGTGTTCATTGGGTATTCATCTACTCAACGGGGATATAAGTGCTACTCCCCTACCATTCGTAGAGTCTTTGTTACTATGGATGTACTCTTTCGAGAAAATGAGCCATACTTCACCACACAAGAACCGGGTTCGGTCCTCTTGGAACCTTCGGGTTCCTCCCTCTCTACGCCATCCCTTCTACCTCTCGTCTCTACAAATGAATCACTACCCTCTCCTACCCGCTGCGACAGTGATTCAGGGGGAGTATTATTGCCGCCGCCGGTTGAAAACGCCAGCCCGTCCGAGTCCTTCAGCCCGTCCGGGTCACCCACGCCCAAAAACAGTCCTCCGTCCGAGTTCAATCCTCCATCTCACTTAAAACGTGATCCTACCAATATCATTGTCTATTCTCGTAAGTATAATCCTCAACTTGAAACAAAGTCTGACATCTCTCCAGAGTGTCAATCTTCTGAACAGGTTCTTGATTCCGGCAAGGACACTCAAGAAGATTTGGACCTCCCTATTGCTGTAAGGATAGGAAAATGTGTATGTACCCAGCATCCCATTTCCAATTTTGTTTCCACTAACAAACTATGCCCCAGTTTTTAGGCATTCACAGCTCGGGTTTCTAGCACTCAAGTCCCTAAAGATATTAATGAGGCTATGGCAGATAAGAACTGGAGGGCAGCAGTGCAGGATGAACTGCAGACGTTGGAAAAAAAACAACACTTGGCAAGTTGTTCAGTTACCTACAGGTAAAAAGGCAGTGGGTTGTAAATGGGTGTTCTCTATCAAGTTTAATTCAGATGGAAGCATTAACAGGTATAAGGCTAGACTCGTTGCTAAGGGTTTTACTCAAGCTTCCGGGATTGATTATAACGAAACATTTGCCCCAGTAGCAAAATTAAACTCAGTAAGGATACTTTTGTCCCTAGCTGCATGTCTTGATTGGCCCCTTCAACAACTAGACGTAAAAAATGCCTTTCTTAACGGTGATTTGCATGAAGAAGTTTATATGGATCTTCCTCCTGGTGTTATAAAAGATAAAAGATTGGTTTGTAAGTTAAACAAATCACTCTATGGCCTAAAGCAATCACCACGTGAATGGTTTGGAAAATTCACTCAAGCTGTTAAGACCCAAGGATTCAAACAATCTCAAGCAGATCACACCATATTTTACAAACATACTATAGGCGGCACACATGCAATTCTTATAGTCTATGTTGATGATATTATTATTACAGGGGACGCTTGGGACGAGATCAACTCACTAAAGAACTACTTGAGTAGTGTATTTGAGATAAAAGACTTGAGAGGACTGAGGTATTTTCTAGGCATGGAAGTTGCTCGTAACTCGTCAGGTATTTTTGTTACTCAAAGAAAGTATGTACTTGACTTGTTAAAGGAGACAGGAATGCTAGGATGTCCGCCCTCGGATACTCCCATGGAGGCCAACGTGAAATTGGGTTTGGACGGAGGAAAGGATGTAAATCAGGGGCAATACCAACGACTCGTGGGTAAACTTATTTATTTGTCACATATACGTCCTGACATTGCTTTTGCAGTTAGTACGGTGAGTCAGTTTATGCACTCGCCAAAGGAGCAACACCTTGAAGCAGTATTCCGGATATTGAAATATCTAAAGAAAACGCCAGGCAGATGTCTATTTTTTGGAAAAAACGAGGAAAGGAATCTCAAAGTCTATACGGATGCGGATTGGGCAGGGTCCGTAACTGATAGAAGATCTACATCTGGATACTGTACCTATGTGTGGGGTAATTTGGTTACTTGGCGCAGTAAAAAACAACCAGCTTGAGGGGGAGTGTTGGAATATTCTAGAGAATTTGTGTTAATTATGTATTGAATGTGGTCTTCCTCCATTTTAGGATTAACCGGCTGGCCATCTTGAATGTGCCGATTTGGTGCATTAAGGGTGTGGCAGTTTTTGGAGAGTTTTTTGGTGGTTAATTGTGTTGTAATTGTATTGCTTGATTGTAGGAAGAATTTATGGTAGGAGGATAGAATTGAATCCCTTAATTTATGGGGATTGATAGGCTCTCTTAATTGTAAATTATTACCATGGGTGTATAAGGATATTGTATGGTGTGAATGCCAAGAATTAATGAGAATACAACTTTTGATTCTCTTCTCAAAACAACCGGCCACCTTCGGCCACCACCTAGCTTTTCTGGCCACCATTGTTTTCAGGATGCCTCCAGCAACTCCCTCTCACTCGTCCCTAGCTTTTCTTCCCTCTGCTTATGTTGCCAATTCAAGGAACCCATCAGAAGATCCCTCGATTTCTCACTCTTTCTTGTGCTTAAGAAGAGGATTTAATTTTGATCAAAAGCTTATTAAATACACTTTATGCTAATAAAGCTCTCTTACACATATTTCTTATACTCAACGAAATCTGAATTACCTTGAGGGAGAAAAAAAAAGATCTTTGCCGTAGGTTGATCATTGGTGGGTAGAAGCTTCATCTGACAAACATTTGATTGAATTGATAGATGATGTCATACCACTTGTATATGTTTAAAAAAAGCATTTGTCATTGCTAAACAGGGGCTAATGTTCTTTCTGTAATGCTTTGCTCTTGTCATTATTTCAGGTTCAGTTTACTCGAAATCGTGTTCCAATTAATTCCAGTGGTCAAATACTAGGGTAAGATGGACAATGTGTCATATTACAATATTCTTGCACCAATTTCAGTTTTTAAAAAAGGAAAAAATTAGTTCCCTAACGTTGAATAATTAGGTTGGTCTGTGAGGATATTTCTGGTGGCCAGGAGCGTATACCCATTCCTGCTACTAATTTGATCGATGATCCCCCTTTTGCGCCTACAGGTAATTTCACTTTTGTGGTGTTGACATTAAGGTGTCAATGATTGCGACCCTTTGATTCTTTCCTTTCTGGTGTGTCTACGTACCTTGCTTTTTCTTTGTATTTTTCTCCTCTCTATAATTTTTCCTTTTCTATTCGGCAGGGTGGTGAGGGGGTGTCGATTGAAAGGATTTAGTTAGGATCAACTCTTCTTTTGTTGAGTTGAGATCTCCGCCTGGTATTTTATTGCTAAAATATCTGTTGTAGGAGGATTTTTTTTTTTTTTTTGTAATTTGTAGTAGGAGAATATTCTTGTCAGTTACGTCATTATAGTCCGACAAGATAATTTCTTTGTTTTCTTTTTAATTAATTGTATAAAAATAAACACGAGTATAGCCAAATCTACTTTATAAAAAAGGAGGAATTCTCTGTTTTCACCTGACCAAAATACTGGTTACTCCCTCCTGTCCCTTGTGCAGAAATGTTTAGATCAAATCCACAACTAATGTTTTATTTTTCCTAACACCCTTTCAACAGTTTACAGACAAGCCTAATATTGTCCTGAACATCCTACGCTTTGGGTAACTGATTCCTTCGTGCGCACTGGAACAGCCTGTCAGCTCTTTTCTTCCATATACCAATATATAGCTGTTGCTAGTGCTAGATTAGCCAGATATGTTTGGAATTTGATAAGTATTGCCTAGTCTGAAACAATTTTGTACTTTCTTCCTGCTTTAAGGGGCCTTGCTTTCAAAGTAAGCTGTGAGAAGATAGATCCAAACTGCTTTAGCATAGAGGTTGACAAAAGACAGATGTCATGTTCTATGGTTTCCATAGAAAGAATAGATTGTGCTTGGAGAATAGGCCCCACTTATCTTATCCATTCCACTGAGCATTGAAAAGATAGTCATATCTATGTGCATGTGAAAAGATAAAGTCATATCTATATACATAGAATAGACTTTATCCTTTCGCATGCTCAGTGGAATAGATTATCCACAAGATAAGTGGGGTCTATTCTCCCAAGCACTTGAATGGTTGTTGTTTTATATCTATATGCATGTTTCATACCACATAATGTTGGCACATGGAAGCTTAGGCTATTGGGTCCTTTGGCAACCTAGGCGGAATTCTATACTCCAAGAGTCCTCCTTTCAAGTGCTTTCCCTTGAAGTCGTATATGGAACCAAAATTCCCTGGCTCTACATGTAATTCTCTCCCTTGTGGCCAAAGCCAACAGACCTTGATGTATGACATATTATACTTTTGCGAATCACGTAATGTTGAGTTTCTCCTCATATATAAAATTTTACTTACAAAAAAGAGAGTTTCTCCTCATATGGGAGCTAGAAACGCAATTCAGAATTCCCAATGGGCACTCTGGATCAAACCATTAGTATGTTGGCGTGCCATTGCCACCTTCCGCCTGATAAGAGAGGAAGCAATGTCCTTAACATGTAGAAGTTTCTTCCGAATGCAGTAGTCATTTGTCTTTCTATGCACCTCCGGTAAAGATTTGCCCTTGAGTATAATGGAGTGGACCCATTTAATCCAGAAAGACTCCTTATTATAGATGTTCCAAGTAATCTTTCCTATGGGCGTTGGCTTCCCAGGTTTGAGATCCCAAATCATTCATTTTCTTCAGGATGACATATGAGACCATTTAACATTGGCCTTCTTAGCTGCACTCCATAGGAAGGACCTCATGAGCCACTGCACTTCTCTCCAAAATCTTTTGGTAATAGGAAAATGCTAGCAAATTCTTATGGTTTCTGTATTCAATAAGTTCATTCTTATATGGTAACAAGTCCTGAAGTTGAACTTGTTTGTAGAAAATTCATGCGTAATTTCTGGCAAATTCTTATGGTTTCTGATTTGTGTTATCCAATTCATTCTCCTCCAAAATATTGACAAAGTTAGTTTGTTGCCAAATTTTATTCAACAAGTAGTCTGGTGGTTTGTGGCTTCGTTAAGGAATGTTTTAAGTTATCTCCTGCCATATGTAGTACATATCTGCAGCAGAAAGCGTCCTTTATGGGGAAGCAAATTCATCCAATCTTAGTGTTGCTTTAACTAGATGTTTTTGTGTTTATTCATTTATAATTTCTGTCCAGTGACTGCTTTATTTACCTTAGGGTAGCTGCATATGAGTAATACATGTTCTGGGTTTCTTATATTTATAACCAGCTTCCAAGCCAGAAGCTTATCAGTCTGTTGAAGCAGCACATCTGGATTTGCTGTTATGAACTAAACCAATCTGTATGAGTAATAGGATTTAAGGCCAATAGCAAGTTAGTGTACTGCTTACTGTCAAATCTTTTGCTTGAATGAGGTAATTAAATCATTCTATATTAGCTTTATCAATAATCTGAAAAGAACTTGGGGTATTCACCCTTTCAAGGTGTGTAAGAATTCGTTGTCCTAGCATATCATGGTATAGCATGCAAAAGGAAAATGAAGAATCTTCTCATATCTTTAGGTTACCCTGGTGTAGAGGTGCTAAACCAATCTGGCACCCTTTCAAGGTGTGTAAGAATTCATTGTCGTAGCATATTATGGTATAGCATGCAAAAGAAAAACGAAGAATCTTCTCCACTTCAGGTTACCCTGGTGGTAGAGGTGCTAAACCACTATATCACACATCTTTGTATGTTTTCCAGTAGAATGCTCTTACGTTCAGTTTTCTAGCTTATCGTAATATTATAAGCATGTTTGTGCTTCGTCTCTCTGTTATTTTGTCTTTTCGGTGTTTGCTTACTTTAGGTATTGTCTTGAATGTTAAAATACAGGGTTCACATATAGCAAAAGTATGATTGTTGCTAAAGGTGTAAAGATTCCTGCTAGTGCTTCTGGATGCAGTTGTAAGGGCAAATGTACTGATCCTAGAGTTTGTGCCTGCGCTAAATTAAATGGATCTGACTTTCCTTACGTTCAGCGAGATGGGGGGAGGTGAGAAGCTTAATACCTCAAACGAAAAAGAACTTTCCTGATTGATTTGCGAAGGTGCTTAATCAATCAGCTTTCAGTACTTAACTGACTTTGTGCTGGATGTGATGCAAGTTGTAAATTGCTCTGGATGTTTTTATGATTAAACTGCATTTAACTAATTAATCACAAAAAAATTTCTGAGAGGGATCAGATGTCTTCTTTTGTACTTAATGCTACATAGTTCATTGTATGATTTTGTTGTAACATAGATCGGCTGTTTGTTTGTTGTCCCATCTCATGGTTGGTTATTTCAATTCCATGCTATATTTATTGTCTCAGTTCACATGCTTTTGTAGGCATGTATCTTTTATTGAAGCATTATTGCTTGCTGACTTTTTTTGCCTGGCATCCTGTTGTTTACGTTTTCAGACTAATAGAAGCCAAGGCAGTCGTTTTTGAATGCAATCCCAACTGCAGCTGTGGAGCTGACTGTGTAAATCGAACATCCCAGAGAGGAGTGCACTATCGATTTGAGGTAGGTTAGTTATTGGATCAGCTGCATACGGTAGTGATCACCAGTTTGCATATGTTGCAAAGTTATGTGTTCTAGTGGAAACCCTCACGAGGGCTTGAGTTTGAGCAAATTTTGAGTACTTCTAGCCAAACTAGATATATGAAGCAATTTGGGAAAGTCTTTCTGTAAAGCTTGCTTTAGTCAGATTTAAATCATGAACTATGGGACCTTAACAGTGTTGATCCCATTTGAATTCTATTACTTCCCTAACCTTTTTCTTTTATTTAAATTTTTGTAATCACTTCCCTAGTTTATAGTTACTGGAACATAGTTGACCTTGACCCTCTTGGAAAATAAATATGAAGATTCGAAATAAAAACACTTGTGCCTCATTCCAGTTGGTTGGTTCAGTATAAGAGTCATATATCTCCATGGCTCTCTAGTATTGCATACTACATTTTCCTTGATGCTCAAGTGTGTCATATACTTCCTAATTATCTCTAAATCGTTTTTGATCTACCCCTTCATGATAAGTCTTTTCTTAATCTTTCCCTCATTCCCTGCTTCTCAGGAAAAAGCTTGTCCACTAGTTATGTTTTTCCTTAACAAACTTCCTGCACATTGAACTCCTTGGGACCTGTGGTGAAAACATATAGATTGCGATTAACTTGTAAATATTTCTCCGTCACCAAAGTCAATTGAAGCTCGCTGGAGAAGTTGCGGGGAATAAGTAATTACAATTAATAATTTTGACATCTATGAATTAGCCGGTTGGTTGTTTATTTCAATCAACTGTAAAATCTTTTACCGCCTAAGGAAAAGGTCTTTTGAGTTTAGAGTTTAGGCTGCTCTTCATGGCTGTGTAAATGCTTTAACCTATTACCTACCCTTTAGTTCGATATATCTGCCTGAAACCTACCTGGTGAGTTTTCATGCCTTCAGTGGGCTGATTGGTGGTAAATTCTTTTTTCAGGCAATCCTTGCCTTGCTACTCTTTCAAACTCGGTCTTATATGTAGATTGCTTCTCATTGTTACTTCAAATATCTTATTGCAACAATTTTTTCTAACCTACATAATGAATTCTGACATTACTAGGTTTTTCGTACTCCTCATAAGGGGTGGGGTGTCAGGTCCTGGGACTATATACCTTCTGGGGCTCCCATATGTGAATACATTGGGATTCTTAAGAAGACAGATGAGGTAGACTCGGCCACAGGAAATTGTTATCTTTTTGACATTGATTGTATACAGACAATGAAAGGGCTGGATGGTCGAGAGGTAATTAATTTTCCTTTGCTATCTCTTTGTTTAGCTTCTGTACAAGTTTGCGTGGTGTCCCCCCCCCCCCCCCCCCCCCCCCCCCTCCTCTCGCAAAAAAAAAATCTTAAATATCATTAGTGTATTTATTAGTCTTGCATATGGTATTTTTCTTAGTTATAGTTATAGTCAAGTAGTTTTTTTTTTTTTTTTTTTTTTTGGTAAAGCAGTTATAGTCAATTAGTTATTATAGCTTTTTAAGTTTTCAATTTAATTCAGGTAGTTACTATAGCTTTTCTCTAATTATCTTAAATAGCACTAATGTAAATGATAGTCTTGCATGTGGTGTTTGTCTTAGTTTTAGTTATAGTTACTATGCTGCTGATTCAGTTAAGACAATAAAACGGAACTTCTTTCTCTTCAGAGGCGATTGCGTGATGTTTCATTGGCTATGCATACTGAGAAGAACGATGATCATAGTGCGCCTGAGTTTTGCATTGATGCCGGTTCGACAGGCAATTTTGCAAGATTTATCAATCACAGTTGTCAACCCAATCTCTTCGTCCAGTGCATATTAAGCTCCCATCACGAAGTTAAACTTGCAAGAGTTGTGCTCATTGCTGCGGATAACATCCCTCCACTTAAGGTATCGTGTTTTATGCCGGTTATTGTTCACTTTTGTTCCTACAGCCGCGTCCCTATAATCCACCGGTAACGTAAAAAAAAAAGGAAAACTCTAATGCCAGCATAGCATTAGTTTTCTTGTACTGATCAGAATATTTCAGGTCTTGTAAATTCTTTTGTCATCAGAATATTTCAGGTCTTGTAAATTTTTTCTTTTTCCCCGTACATATTTTTAAACTCCACCTTTGTGTAAAGGAGATAAAAGCCATAGGCTCAAGGTGTCGGTATACAGCCCATGTATTTGATCATCTACACTGGTTTCTTATTTTGCTTTATGGTCTGCTTTTCTCAATGCTTACTTGTAAACGAAACAAACTAATGCAATTTACTGGTTATCATTTCTTCAGGAGCTTACGTACGATTATGGGTACGCCCTCGACAGTGTGGTGGGTTCTGATGGAAAGGTTGAACAGTTAGAATGCACTTGTGGTGCAGCAGATTGCAGAAAGCGCTTATTCTGATTGCCACTTATATATTAAAAGCCAACATTTCTGACCTTTTGAAACATTTATTTTTGGTCAAAACTTAGTGTTGATCAATGCTTCCAATCTCTTTTTTGTACATTGAAGGGAATGGTAATGGAAGTACTTTGACTTGTTTTATTGTTTTAGTTGGAATCGCTGTTGGGAAGTAGTTATGTCGTCTCTTTATTTGCGACTCATATATTTGATGAAGAAAGAATGTTGAGTTGGAGGCAAAGAAGCAGGGGGAAACAAGCAGTGGTTTTATCATCTATCAGTTTATATTTGATATTAACTGAGCCTAAGGAATTCCGATCGCTTTCATTTCAGTGCTATCAATGCCATTAAGCCATTAGCCTCGTATGTCTTTGCACTCATGATTCTGTTACCTAAGCTTAAGTTCAAAGGTCTCGACAAAGCAGAAAGATAGAATGACATGGTAATCATTAATATGTAGTTTGTGGATTTTTAAAATTGCCGACTTGTGGAAAGATCAGACTGATCTAACTATGACTTACCTGAATTCAGCGATAAAAGAATGTATGAAATTTATAGTTGTGGCGGCAGCCCATAAAGTGTAACGTACGTAAAACTAAAGACCATGCATAAGAACGGGGATGCATTGTGACGGTGTTTAAAAGTGAAAATAGCGCTAACCGAGTCGAACAATGTTTAAATTTTCATATATAGGCCTTAAAGAGGCAACTTTATCATAAGTAAAACGCTTGATCTAGACTTGTTCAAAAATGTAAAAGGCCAAAATTTCTTTACAATTCCTAACCAAATAACTCAGCTATGAAACTTTGCCATATTCCAAATGCAAAATTCCCTGAAGTCAATATAGGAAAGTGCCATTAGGACAAACACACTTAACTAACAAAATAGGGAAGCCATACTACTACATATTGTAAACCAAATAAGCCCCAACAATGGTTTAGTACTTATAGCATAGCAGAGTAGGTTTTAGGCCAAACCCATCATTTGTAAATGATTCCCTTATTTCCATGTCTTTCAGCTATTTTATCTCCTACTTTGATTTCACGTTTATGTAAAAATAGATTTGATCTAAAATCCACTTTACTATGATTTGGTATTTATAAATTATAGCATAGCAAAAGTGATTTTAGGCCAAGTTAAAATACATAAGCCGGAATACTTAAATTAGCAGTGACAGATTTGAATCGAGTCCCTGTGATAACATGATAATAATGCAAAGATGGGCGACTTTGGCAACTAAATTGGACAAACTCCACATAGCCTTTAAAAAATTGGCAAAAGTCTCCCAAAACCCCAAACCAGCAACACAGTAAGCCTAACACGGTAATCCAGTCCACATTGTGTAGCCTACTAGAGCCAAAAGTGAAAATGCAGGAGAACAACCCAGCAAGTAGGGATACTGATCAGCACATGGGAGCAACCAACCATCATTTTGATGGAGATGCCAGATAGAGGAACAGAAGATACTGAGGCTAGAGGAACTGAATATGACAAGAGGGACAAGAACTTCCCATCCAGTAGAATATGACAAGAAGAGAACACAGTAACGAAGAGATAGCAGTCAGCAGAGAAAGTGGCAACTGCCAGAGATCAAACTTTAAAATTCTTCATAGGTAGACTCAGGTTAGGGCAAGTTTCTTATTTCCTTTTTTCATTATGATGCCAGATCAAGAATAGATTGAGAGTCTAATGTTTTGAATGATCTCCTTCAGAATGTGTAGGCGGTCTCTTTTGAGTGTTTGGTGTACGTCTTTGATTTCCCCCCTCCATAGTACATAAACAGTTACACATAACACAAAAAAATACATGGTCTTTTTAGAAAGCTGAGCTCCAGCAATTTATGAGAAGCCAAGTCAAAGTAGTGCCCCATAAATGGTTGAAGCCCCTGTAATTCAGAAGTTGTAAGACAGCCTTCCACATAATTTTGGAAAATATGCAGTGAAAGAAGAGGTGGTCATGGTCTTTAGAGGCTCTGCCACAAAATATACAAATATTAGTGCCTATGATACCCTAATGTAAAAACTTGTCAAGTGTAGGCATTCTCTTCCAAAATACAAACCAAAGTATGATTTGATATATAAAAAAATGATGCCTACTCCAAACAACTTTTGCCTCTCTAACATTTTGGAACACATGAATTTTGTCCAAAGTGACTTTTTAGCAGAAAAATTTGTACTTAGGATCCACTTCCAGTGATCAGGCCCTTGAGACACTTGTATGCTCCTGCAAGCATTATAAAATTCAATAATGTGGACATCCCAACCTCTGTTATAAGGCAGTTTCCACTGATCCCCGAACAAAACATCAGCCACCTTAGCTTTTGGCCTAGTGTTTAATTTCTTAGAAAAGTTCATTTACCTAACGATTTCTAATAAGTAAGAACTGTTGCCAGTACCAAGGGCCTTAAAGATATCCACCTTAATTGCACAACTTCTACCAAATTTCTTGTAGTTCTTTACCAATTTATGCATAAGTAAAATGTTGTCATGTATTGATCTACCTTTTATGAAGGGAGGTTGACTGTTCTCAACTAACCAAGGAAGGAACACCTTCATTCTGTTAGTTAGTATGTTAGTGATGACTTTGTAGATAACATTGCAAAAGGAGATAGGCATGAAATTCTTCATCTGGATTGGGGCGTCTACCATTAGAATCACATATATAGCTGTAATAAATAAAATTATTACTAAAGAAGTATTCTATTGTATCTGTCAGCTTCTGACCATGACATCCTAGTTAGCTTTGTAAAATTCTACAGCATATTGTCTGGACCAGCGACACCATCGGATTTTATTGAGAATAAGACATCTTTTATCTCATCATAGGAGACCTGAACCTCCAAAGATAAGCTTTGAGACATCTTAACAACCTCATACTATTCAATCATTATCTATTTTAATTATGTAACATGAGGATTTTGCTTCTAGTTGTGTGAGATTTAACTGTCCTACAGAAAAATTTAATGTTTATATCACCCTCTTTCAACGATCTTATCCTAACTTCATCTTTGACAAATGTTTCTTCAAAATAAAGAAACATGATACAGATTTCTGGACCATTCTCCTCATCCTGTTTTTTTTGTTTATTATGACAATCTTTCATTGTCTACAACTAAGCTTCTTCCAGGACTTGTATAGCATTGGCCACCCTCTTTGAGATACTCCCATAATTTTTTTTTGTTTATTTTCTTAAAAGGATCCTTCAGCTTCTTTAGTTTCCTGAAAAGTTCTATTTGGGGTTTACCAAGCTTAGGAACATACCAACAACTATCCAGAATCTTCTTAAACTATGGGTGTTTCATTTAGTCTTTCATGAACTTGAAAGGCTTAAGGTCAAAATTCTTCTCTACCATGAGAGTAAATATACCTGGGGAGTGGTCAGAGATGGTGGGTGCCTCAAAGTCTAGTTGGAAGTTTGGAAACTTGTTATTCCATTCTTCATTGCGGAACATGTCATCAATCCTAGTATATACTCTACTGTCCCCGTCCATTTTATTTGACCATATGAATTCAAAACTTCTAGAAGGGATATTATGGATGCCCATTCTTTTGATCTAATTGTTAACTCCTTAATAGCATTTTTGTCAATCCTCCTGCTTCCCAATTTCCCTTTGTTATCTCGTATCATGTTAATGTCTCCCCCAATCACCCAAGGTTAGTTTCCATAAAAGTTTATTTGGTATTTTAGGTCCTGCCGTAGGGTCCTTTTTCACTTCTCTCATTGTAGCATATACCACTGTCAGGAAGAAAATAAATTGTGGTGAAGACGTAATTGTAATTCTACATATGATACATTGTTCCTCATAATGTAGGACATCACCCTTAAAAAGATTGGGAATCTAGCCAACCCAATTTCTAGTTACAACATTAGGAAGCGTATTGTGAGTAGCAATCCAGTCTCTGAAGATTCTATTAAAAACATCTCAAAATTTTGCTTTTTAACTTTACTTCCACTCATAATTCCCATGCCTTTACTTTCAACGTATTGTTTAACTTCTTTTTGCTTCAAGGGGGAGTTCAACCCTTTTATATCCAATAGGCTAATTTAATTATCTTTTGGATTTAGCCCCTTTGAGCCTCCTCTACTCTTGTTCTTACCATATTGTTTGACATAAGTGAGATTAGAATCCTCTATCGATTGATCCACATAATCTAATTAGGCTAGGTGGGGGTCAATTCCCACTCCTAAATCTTTAGAAATATCCCTGTATCAGGAGAGACAACTGACCTTTTGTACTCAGTTTAGAGTTAGCCCGCTTACTCTTAACTTGTTCTAAGGAAAGCTTAATTGACTTATCATCCTTAGAGCTAGAGGGGGAGAGATGTCTACCATACTGTTTGGAAGACTTGGTCCTACTAGAAACACTACCATGAATGTCAATCCTACCCAGCTCAAGATCATTTGCTACTATATCTACATCCTTTTTCGGGTTATCTTCCTCAGAGCTAAGGCAAGAATCCAGATGTCTACTTTGATTATTTAAAACCTTCATCCTACTGGAAATACTCTCACAGATACTATTTTTCCTAAGCCCAGCCTCATGGGATTGAGGGATTATTCCATCCTCAGAATCACTATAAGAAGGACAGAAGGGAGTTTTTGTTCCGCATCACTTCTCAGCTGATTATGGACCTTGCATTCTTCAAGCTCATCATCCAAATTCTCCTCTTCCTTATCCATAAGAGGGCTGAACTTTTTTTTGGAAAAGTTAACGTAGTGAAAGGAGGGACAGAAACATAATCTATCTTTCTAAGTTTGGGGGTTTGGTTTATAGTCTGTTTGACTAGTAAGCTATGATTAGAGGGGTTAACAGGATTATCAAGGTTTTCTCAATTCAGAAGTTGCTCAGCTTTAACAACCTTAGCCTTACCTTTGTCCAGGTGTTAAGCATTTCTAGGTTGGACACTTGCTTCTCTGCACACACTTAGTGTTTTTTTTACTTGCGACACTTAGGTTTTCAGGTTTCTTGGTTAGGCTCCTAATGTAGGAGCAGAGGATCTTATAGCAGCAACACTCTTAATTTGGGTTGGGATGGCTTCACATGTCCAAATTTACATTTTAGGCATTGAGAAGACATCCATTCATAAATAACTGCAGGAACATTCTTGAGTGTATTCATCTAGGTATGTAATGGATTTCGGAAGCAGTTCTCTAGCTTTAATTTTGACACAAATCACAGTAAAAACTGCTCTTGATTGGGAGAAGGTGAGCATGTCCATGGATAAAGGCTTTCCTATGAGGCTACCTAGACCACTAAGGACATGCATATTGAAATAATGAAAACGGAAGTTAGGAAATTAGATCCAAATAGGTATAGACATCAAGATTTAGACGCATGATGGATTTATTAAGGAGCCAGGGGTCGAAGGAAGAGGACTCTGTTCCCAAAATGTAAGGGGGAGAGACCCAAGATACCGTGCTTTGAATCTTTCGACTGGAATCTAAAAATAAAAAGTTCTTTCTTTAGTCTTTAGACCTCTAGAAGTCCTTTGAAGTTCCAACGAGCTTCGGCAAACTGTTTCATGTTGAAGAAAGAGGCTCCATTACCCATGACCTATTTTATGACTGAGAAAACCCTTTTTCTTTCGATTCAACAATCTTTCTTGGATCGATGAAAGAATTATTTTCCATTGTCATTATCTGTCTGCACCTGTTTCAGCAACAACGAGGCTTCAGAACGAATATCAGGCTTGAGCAAGAAAAACCAAACCGATTTCGCCTTAATCAGTTGTTGTATGTTACAGATCCGAGCTTAATTAGTAAAATCCATATATTTTGAGGTAAAAAAACGCAAATAAATTGTTCTCCAATCGTTTGTTGCAGCAGCCGAAGTGGCCTAGATGTCTTGAGCAGAAGTTGGAGAGTTCTATCAGTCAATAAAGGGATTTAGTTGAAGAGAGGTGGCGAAATGACCGTTGAGAGGGGAGAAAGAGAAAAAAGAGAGGTTAGATGCTGGGAATGAAAGAGGTGTAGATCAGGAGAAAATAGAAAAATTTTTGTCCGTATGTTTAGACAGAAGGGAGGGAATTTTTTCTGGTTGTATAGAGAAGCAAAAAACTTGACCTGTTTGAGACCAGGACTGCATGACAACCTGATAAAAAGTGTACTTAAAGAAAGTTGAGGAATTTAAAAGGCATCATCTCTAATGTTTTATAGACTTGGAACCTCAACATGCCGTTTGTTGTCACCGGCTCTGGACCATGCCAGCTGGTCAGGCCAGGAATATGGAGGTTCCAGAGGACTAGAACAAATGAACTAGTTGGAGCTTGACCCTCGTACACCACCATTCTCTTTTTCCCCCTCCTCAACTTGAATGCCAGAGTTGGGTTAATTGTTCCCCGAATGCTAGAGCATAGAAACTTGATGACCTTAGTTCAAAGAAAATAAAATAAATAAAAAATGATGATCCTATTCCCTTTGTTTTTCTTTCGGTGGCAAGCTAGGCAACAGTTTCTTTTACATGTGGAGAGGTTTTCTCACACCCCTGCAACACAAGATGCTCACAGGCTCTTTTATCATCCCCACTATTGTGCAACCTGAGGCTATAAGCCCTAGTCAGTGACCTCTTCAAGAATTTGGGTTTAACACATGTTGAGCGGCTTGACGGCAACCAAAGGGGGGAAAAAGGAAGAAGAATAAAGAGGCAGCCGAGGAGAGAGAAGGAAAAAACACAAAGGTATCTAGCCTAAGACTTGCTATGCTGAGAGGGTAGCTTATCCATGTATTTTCTTTTAGTGTCGAGAGCTATTGGGCTAGCATGTCCTCTCCACTTACGATGATGTCCGCCCAATAATTGCGCATCCTCCCTGGTTACCCTCATGAAACAAACAAGCTTTGTATCAATCTTCGAAAACGAAGTAATAAGGTCGAGGACGGAAAACCACGGGGAGCAAGAACGTCAGAAACCCAAGTGAGAGGACAGAGGAGGGTGTCTAGAATTAAGTAGAGACTGGAAAAATGATATTAATAAAACTGTTGTTCTAGTAGAAAGCAGAATAACGACTTTTAAAATATTAGAAAAAGACAGGGAAAAAAAGAACCACTTGACGGCAATCGATGTCAAACTCATAACTTGCACAATTTATGGGAAAATAGGTATGCATGTTAAGCAAGGCCCTTATACCTGATAATTCCGCTTGATAATGCTTAATCAGAAAACCAGAGGGTCAGAATTGTACTTCGTAAATTAATGCCAGATTTAATTAATCTAAACACATACAACAAACATTCAGATAATTGTAAGCTGTGACAAACAAATACCGTACATTTCGTTCATGAAACAGAACACTGGGAAATTGCATCAGAAGGACGAGTCTAAGCGCTAATCATCATAAACCACAGCACCCCTAGAGCGATACTGCCTACTAGGTTTATTATGAGACCCGCGATTATTATTTGCATCAATATTCAGCACGTCTTCGTCCATTGCACAAGGTCTGTCATCATGAGCTTCTGCCGCTGCAATGCCAATAAAAGCTTTATCCTTCAAAACCTCTCCCTTGTTTGTCTTAGTCTCAGTATCTGTAATCATAAAAGAAGTATTGTCCATCTTCTTCTTCGGAGTGAAGACCACAGACTTGGGAAAGTTGACATCAAAATCATCTGGTTGGAAGTCGGCTGATCTGGGCTTCCTTAAAAGCTGGACAAAGTCCATAAATGCTTTCTTGTTGGATACTTCATCCAATCCCTCATCGGAGTCAAGAGTGTAGCGGGTATACTTGGAAGGGTTTCGTACGTAGTCAGGGACCTGTATAGAAGATTCTGCGGATAAAGATGACTCCTGCAGTGATCTAGGTTCGCCAATTGGGGTGGTGGTGGAACTCTGTGCTGCTTTAGTTTCTGCCAGCAAGACTTGTTCTAGGGGTTCCCCACCCTCTTCAAGTAAAGTAGCTTCCTGGGGAAGACCCTGAGAGGATGAAGTATCATTGGCCAGGGGGGACATATCAAAAAAGCGGACACGTTTCGGTGATCTTGAATCTACGGTGCGCTCCCTCTTCTTGAGAATTGGTTTGAGGTTAGTTCCATCCTCTACTTGCTGTGGCTTAGTGGAAGGCGGTTGGAGAGAGACGTTGGGAAGGTTTGAAGAGTGAAAATCTGCAGCAGCCTCAGAATCTTCCATCAGCCTAAGTTTAGCAGCCATGTGATTAGCACGGGGATCACGATAGGCAACCATATTATCTTGAGAATAACCGAAATGAATCCCATAATCATCAACGTCCGTCCTATATAAGAGGTCGCTAAATCCTTTAAGGCCTACGGCTACTTTGTCAAATTCGTCTTCCTCTTCCTGCAAGGGGGCGGACAAAAATTATGATTTACGGGGAATCTTCTTCTTTTTTTATTTAAACTATTTAGAGGGATAACAAGGAGTTAAGTTGCTGATAATAATTTCATGGAAGGGGAGAATTGAGAAACCTCATGGTCGAGAGTGCAGTCGAGGCCGATGGAGGAACGAATCTCCCAACCTTCGGAGGCTTTGTTGCGGATCAAGGCATCTGGAGCGACCTGAGGATCAAGCTCCTGTAGACAGGAAAGGCGGCGGGTGGGGTTAGGGGGTTCATCACGTGAACTAGGGGAATCGTCGGAGTCGCTTCTATTGCACTCCCTCCGTTGAACCTCTTCGTCGGACAGACACCACAAATTACTCAAAGAAGAGGAAGGAGTAGGACCTGCAAGCGACCCAAACGCCTTCTCCACCCGTACGCGGAAACTATCCTCCATTTCCTTTCCCAAACACAATACTAAATACAATTAGGGTTCAGGCGTAGGCATTTGTGGACTCGGCCAGCAGCAGTAAGGACGCTCTTTTATAGTCCTCAATGCATCTTTTACAGCTTAAAACCAAGCGCCGACCCCAACTAAATGGATGGACGGGATGCCTTCATTTTGCTGGATGTTCTTTCCCTAAATCTTTTTTTTTCCCTCAAATATTTTAAGGTACAATTAATTGGAATACTAAACCCGAGTTGTTAAATTATTATTATTATTATTATTATTATTATTATTATTATTATTATTATTATTATTATTATTATTATTATTATTATTATTATTATTATTATTATTTAAATTAGAGAAATCAAACTCGATATCCGAAGATAAAAGAAATACTCCTATAAAACATGTTCTGTTTAACATCAAGTTATAACTATCACTTACATTTTATTTGTGATTTTATTTTTTGTAAAAAGAAATCATTAAGACCACACAATCATGTTCATCTATGTATGTAAAACTAAGTATGTATCATGCCTAACCTAGTTTCATTATATTTTTGTAGGTATTATTACAAATGCCCATAATAACCAAACCTCCCGAGTTACAAAATACTCAATATAAACTTTTTTTTGTATGTATTTTCTCTGCGGTTGACTACAATGAACAGGGAAAGGGTCTATAAAAATAATTTATGGATGGTGTTTGTAATTTTGATTTAGTTCGTAGAGGAATTTTACAAATGACCCTATTTTGAATTCACGTTTTTTATGTATAAATTTGTCAACATGTTACATCCCTATCCATTTAGGAAAAAGTGAACTAGTAATGGAAGTTAAACCATAGTTAGATATGTTAATTAAATAATAACAGTTGTTTAAAAAAGAACTCTTTTATGTTTTTCTCATCGAAGTCATCACAGACCAGTCATCAATTAAGTGCATATAGGAGAAGAGTTGAGAATTATTGAGAGAGATATATAATTGCACCATTATCTTATAAATTTATAAAGAGTTCAGAATTATTGAGAGAGATATGTATTTGCACCATTATCTTATGAATTTATAAAATAAACCATGATTCAAAAGGTTAAATAGATGTTTGAAAAAAAAAGGTTAAATAAACATTTGAGAAAATAGTTTAGGCAACAAAAGAAAAACTGTAAGGATTAACAGTAACAAAAGACAAAGTTTGACCATGAACAAAACGGAAAAAGGTTTTGTGGGAAATCCGACACAACGCACCCTATACATGTAGGAGCTTCGATTTGAACCGAGATTTTTGGTTGAATTGTTAGTGGCGGGTTTACCTACATAATTCAAAGAAGACGATGATGTCGTCGACGGCTCTGACATGGTGTATCAGTAGCATCATTCTCTTGTCACTGATATGGTCACCGGCGGAGTCAAAGTACATGATTTACAACACTAGCTCGGGAATCGTGGCGGACAAAGTTAACGTCCATCTGGTCCCTCACACTCACGATGATGTGGGCTGGCTCAAGACTGTTGACCAGTACTACACTGGTGCTAACAACTCTATTCGGGCAAGCAAAAAAAGCTTTTTTTTTTTTTTTTTTTTTAATTGGAGCCAACTCTTTTTGTTGGTCTCCTGCTGCTCAAATTTAACTGTCTTAAAACTTCAATGTGCATTTCTCCCCAAGGGTTGGATTTTCTTCTGGGGGATTATAGCTCTAGTTGATCTGTTGTTATTACAGTATTCTTATAGTCAGTGGTTTCTGTAATCAATTTGGAAGTCACGGTGCAGGGGGCCTGCGTGCAGAACGTCTTGGATTCTTTGATCTCTGCCTTACTGGATGACAAGAATCGGAGGTTCATTTACGTAGAAATGGCAAGTCCGACTTTATTTCATATATCTACTCATTACTGCTTTCTTTATTCTCTTCTTTTTTTCTCTCCCATCCCGTTATCTATTGCTTCCTCAGTTTTTCTGTTGACTTATGCTGCTGAAAGTGGTTGATATGACGCATTGCTCAAAACTTCAGGCGTTCTTCAAGCGTTGGTGGAGGGAGCAGAGTCCCACACTTCGCCTCAAAGTAAAGGACCTGGTCAACTCGGGTCAACTTGAGTTCATGTACGTATCTTCTTGTTCTTTCTGACCCTCTCTTATTTTCTTTCGAATTTTTCTCTGTCTCTACTCTTTCTGTGGATGGAAAATGCTTCATCCTGTAAGTTGTATCTCACCATTAGCCACAGCCTGCAACTGTTTCTTTTTTGGTGGAAATTTCATCACAGTAAGAGTTATCCACTTGTTCTTTTTCTTTTCTTCCTTTTTTTTTTTGGTTTTCAATTTCATCATTATAAGATAGTAATCTCTTTTTTTTTAATTTTTATAAGATAGTAATCAAGTTGAGCTTTGGAATATCTGTCGAATAGAAGTGGTATGCCTTTACTTTGTGCAGAATGGTATATCCCCCACATTTCCTAATTGTTCGTCTTTCAACTTAGAAATGGAGCTATGTGTATGCATGACGAGGCAACCCCCCATTATATTGACATGATTGATCAAACAACTCTGGGACATCGTTTTCTCCTCGAGGAGTTTGGTGTGAAACCAAGAGTTGGATGGCAGATTGATCCCTTTGGCCATTCTTCTGTTCAGGCTTATTTGCTTGGTGCTGAGGTATCCTTGTTTTCCTCCCCCCCCCCCCTCTTCTCTCTTTAGTGTTCTTTAATTGACTAGTTACCATATATTTTTTGAAGTCGCATTTTGTATCTTGTTCATTCACTTTGTCTGAGGGCTTGTGCTTAGACTGCTGCTTTGTTCATATGTCTTGTCTATAGCCCGATGTAATGGTGGTTGCATCTTTCAACTTTGCGACTGATTCACCTTTGATTAAGCATGAGTAGCTATCCTTTTGCAGCTAGGATTTGACTCGCTGTTTTTTGCGCGGATTGACTACCAAGATAGGATGAAGCGAAAGAATGAAAAGGCACTGGAGTTTATTTGGCAGGGCTCAAAGTCCCTTGGCTCCTCTTCACAGGTTATTTTTAACTTGGATGTTTTAGGCATGCGGTTTTGTTCTTTGGTGTCTTTAAACTGCATTTTGAGCCTCTTACAAAAATTATATAGCATGTTGGCACCAAATTTCATATGCTTGAATCTTCTGCTCAATCTAGGCAAAAAGCAAAAGTAAGAGCTTTAGCTTGTGGTCGAAAGAATGTCCTTCTGATTCTTCTCATTACACCAGATATTTACTGGGGTGTTCCCAGTTCATTATGGTCCTCCTGATGGTTTTTCTTTTGAAGTAAATGAAGCATCCTTGCCAATTCAGGTAAGTGTATATGCTTTTAGGTATAACTAGAATATGGATTGCCTACCCACAAATGTATTATATATATGTTCTTTTGTGCAGGATAATATAGACCTTTTTGACTATAATGTTGAAGAGCGAGTCAATGATTTCGTTGTAGCTGCCCTAGCACAGGTATCATATGAGCACTTGTGGTATTCGCACCCTGAAAAACCAAGCCATGGGTCTGCAAAATATCCCGTGTATAATTTTAACTAGTGTGTTCTACTTCCGGATGTGTGACTAATGAGACACCAATGTCATGTGTCGCGTCACACATATGTAGTTATGTCTGTATGTAAGTAGGGGTTCTAGTTTACCTCAATTGTAGTTATTAGTTCAAACTTCTTTTTGGTGTCACATCCTATTATGTGTAGAAGTTTATGTTGAAAAGTTATCTCAGCTAACTCCAAAGGTTACTTCCTCTCCCCCCCTCCCCCAAAAAAAGAAAGAAAAAAGAAAAACCCAGAAAGGAGTAACTTGTTTTAAATAAGGATTCGACCTGATCAGTTTTGATATTGTTCACTCCACAAGTTTGAGTACACCTCTTTTTTTCCCTTTTTTTTCTTTTATAGAAATTTTATGTTAGACGATTTCCTTTAGTAGATTGTTTATCGTTTCTCTCTTCACTTGTTTTAGGCCAATGTAACGCGGATCAACCATATAATGTGGACGATGGGGGAAGATTTCAAGTACCAATATGCACTTTCATGGTTCAGGCAGATGGACAAGTTCATTCATTATGTGAATTTGGTAATTGTAGTCAAGAGTTGACAATAGAAATAAATATGCCTGTTTGAGCTATTAGAGGTTTGGATATGTGATAAGCAACAAGTTCTTTCTTGTTAGGATGGGCGAGTCAATGCTTTATATTCGACACCTTCTATTTATACCGAGGCAAAAAATGCAGCAAAGGAGGAATGGCCACTAAAAACTGGTGATTTCTTCCCGTAAGTTAAAATTGCCAATTTGAGGTGGGTATAATCTGTATTGCATTCATTTACAGATATCTTACGATCACTGCATGTTCTAGGTATGCAGATCGTGAGAATGCATATTGGACAGGTTACTTCACCAGTAGGCCTGCATTTAAAGGCTATGTCAGGATGATGAGCGGTTATTACTTGGTAAGGTCGTTGAAACTTCTATTTAATCTCAAAGTATGTCATGTGACTTCCATATGTGTCGTTGTTGAGTTCTGAGAAGGCACTTCTTGTTCTGTAATAAAATAGGTTGCAAGACAATTGGAATTCTTTACGGGTAGGAATAATTTGGGACCTAACACTGATGTATTGGCTGATGCCGTGGCAATTGCCCAACACCATGACGCTGTTAGTGGTACAGAAAGACAGCATGTTGCTGCTGATTATGCATTACGCCTTTCTATTGGCTATGCAGAGGTGTCTACTAAACTGATAAGGATTCTTTAGTTTGTCATGAGGTTTTACCTGAATCATTTCCTTGTCCTCTATCTTTGCCTCTTGTGTTATGATGAATGTAACTTAAGCTTGCTCTCACAGTTGAGAATTTGATAAAGAACTCTACCTATTATTGCTAAATCTGCTGCAGGCTGAGAAGGTGGTTGCATCTTCACTTTCAAAATTGAGTAGTAGAAATGAGGACTCATTTGTCAAATTTGAGCAGGTAATGTTTTTTTTTTCAAAAAAAAATTTGGGGAGGGGAATCGAACTCGAGTCCCGGGAATAGGATAAATGCTACTCAACCGCTAGACTTAAAAGTTTTTCGCATGAACAGGTAGTGTTAGCTATCACGTTTGCACAAAGGGTTGTCTGATATATAATCATTTGTCTTTTGTCATAAATTGTCTGATTTTCTTTCTTTTTTTTCCTCCATTTGTTTGGTTGCCTTATGACTGGGAAAGTTGAAAAAGAGGGACAGCAATCCGGTAACATAACAAGCATATCTAATTGGTATCGTATTATCTTATTGTGTATTATGCACTGGAAAATATGTAAGGTTCCCTTTCTCAAATGCACATCAAATTGGATAACTGTGGAAGTTAACAATAGACATGAAGAGTAGTTTATTCACAAAAAAAAAAAGACACGAAGAGTAGAATACATAAATACAGGGTATATCCACACATACATATACATATCGTATTCTTACTATTGTATAAGTAGATTACCAGCTAGAATAGTGTATATAATTACTAAATATTATATTTATGAGTTCAAACAAGAAGGTAACCATTGGCACCTCGCCACTCCTCTATTCTCATACTCAGGTTATATATACTTTCCGCGACTAATACAATATCGTCAGCAAAAAGCATACACCATAGGACTGTCTCTTGGATCGGCTTTGACAACTCGTCCAAGACAACTGCAAAAAGAAATGGGCTCAAAGCAGTCCCTTGATGGAGGCCTACCTCCACCGGAAAGAAGTCCGTATTCCCTACAGGCGTATGAACGGTTGTTTTCGTCCTAGCATACATACATCTAATTATGTCTATATACTTCATAGGAACCCCTCTTACATCCAGACTATCTCAAATCAGTCTACATGGAACACTATCATACGCTTTTCAAGATCGATGAAAACCATATGTAGATCCCGCTTCTTCTCCCTATAGTTCTCCATCAATCTCCTTAGAATGTGTATTGCTTTCGTAGTTGACCGTTCTGGCATAAAACCAAATGGTTTACTGTAACTTGAGTTTCTCCTCTAATTCTAGTGTCTATTACTCTCTCCCATAACTTCATAGTATGACTTATCCAATTTAATCCTTCTGTAATTCCCACAATACTGTGCGTCTCCTTTTCCTTATATAGAGGGACCACTACACTCCTTCTCCACTCATCTGACATTTTTCCTGTTTTGAAAATAAGGTTGAACAGAGTAGTTAGCACTGAACCCCTTCCTATCCCAAACACTTCACGCTTCAATGGGTATGTTATCCAGGCCAACTGTCTTAGCTCTTCCTATCTTCATAAGTGCTCTCATCACCTCTCCTTGTGTGATGCTCCGACAGTCGTAGTTATATGTTGTCGTTTTTTGGGTAGTGATGCTTTCTCTTTCTTCGTGGTCGCCCCTCCCGTTGTTGAAAAAGTTTTGAAAGTATGTTTGTCATTTCCCTTTAATGTCTTGTTCTTTGACTAAAACATGTCTATCTTCTCCCGTTATAGCTTCAAGACTCCTAGGTCTTTCCACTTTCGATCTCTAGCTTTGGCAATCTTGAACTCTCTGTCTTTTGTTTCTAATATTTCGTATATCCTTTTATAGACTGCGTTCTTTGCCTCCGTCACTGCCTTCTTCGTCTCCTTCCTGGCGATTTTGTAGTTCTCCCTCACTCTCACTTTCTCCTCCCAGTCTGTGCAGCTTAACAGCTCTCTAAAATTCCTTTGCTTATCCCTTATTTTCCGTTGCATATTCCGCCTTCCACTACCACAACTCTTTATGTACGGTTGCCTTCCTGTTGTTACCCCAAGAGTTTCCCTCGCCGCGTGAGTAATGGTATTCGCCATAGCCTCCCACATCTGGTTCGTGTCCTCAACTAGTCGATCTGACGTTGCTGAGATGACCGTGTCTCTAAATATGTTAATTTTTCCGTCCTTCAAACTTCCCCATCGAATACTAGGTGGTAATTTTCTAACCCTCTTGCTCAGCTTTTTTCTCAAGACTATAACTATGACTAGTAAACGGTGTCGTATCACTGCTTCCCCCCTGGTATAACCTTGCAGTCCCTCCACAATGGTCGGTCTTCACGTCTTATCAGAAAATAGTCGATCTGCGTGTTACGTCCTCTGCTGCTAAAAGTGATCAAATGTGATTCTTTTTTCTTAAAGAACGGGTTTATAATACCTAGGTCGTGGGCCAGCGCGAGGTCTAGCAGATCCTTACCATGCTCGTTTTTATCTCCATAACCAAATCCGCCATGTACCACCTGAAAACCATCGGCTTCCTTTCCAATGTGGCCATTAAAATCACCTCCTATACAAATTCATTTCTCCGTAGGTATTGTCCTCACCACTTCATCTAATCAATCCAAAAACTCTTTTTTCTCTTGTTCTCCTAGTCCCACTTAGGGTGCATAGGCTCTGACCACTGCCACTACCTCTTTGTTTATTAATAACTTCAGAACCATAAGTCTATCATGATATCTTATCACATTGATCACGTTCATATATAATTCTAACTTTACTAGAAATCCTACCCCATTTTTGGTCTCATCGTACCCCGTGTAGAGCAACTTATACCCATTACACTCTTTGCCTTCCCCTTCCACGTAGTCTCTTGTAGACATGCTACATCTATCCTACGCCTCTTAAGTACATCTACTACCTCTAACTGTAGGCATGCTACATCTACCTGCAATAAGTGATGATTTTATGATGTTTACTACAACTGCTAAAATTGTGACATCAGTTCAAGAAATGTACTCTAAAAGGATAATACATCAGATTTATATAAGATTGAAGCACATCTTTGTAAAATTAAACAAGGTGACATGTGACTTAATAGTCACTGTGTATTCTTCTCAGCTCACTAGAGCATGACAACAAATTGATGTATTTGAAATACGTCAATGGACTTTCAACACATATGTTCAACTATACAAAACGATTATTTACCAAGAGAGTTTTCAGGTTTTGTAGTAGTTTACATGCAAATTTTGATGCTGTTAGAGAGATAATACTTGGTGCAAAGCTATTTACCAGGCTTAAAGACAGCTTTATTTGAAGTTAGACATGAGGAAAAAAGAAGAAAAATGATGTTAGGGTACATATCTATTCCTTCTACAAAAGGGTCAGCTCTAGCAATGAGCAAGCAAAGGTCTCAGCAACACCTGTTCTTGCAATCAAAAGAAAGAATTTAGGATCAAATGGAAACATTATGAAAGTCTTCTGCATATATTATAAGATGACAGGGCATGTTCCTGAAGACTGCTGAAAGTTGAATGAAAAACCTGGAGACAGGCAAGCGAGAAAGGCCTACAATCCATGTAGATTTTCAAGGTCTCCTAGTTATTCAGGTACTCGTGTATCAACCAATGCAGCTATTCAGCAAAATGCATCAAATTTAACCACTCACTACCATATTGAAGCAGTACTTTCAATTCTTATAGAAATCAATCACATTTTGGTCAATATCTTATTCAAGCCACTATGGCTAGGACAGATAAAAATGCACCTGACAATCAACATTCTTAAATAGTTGATTCCGGAGTCTCAAACCATATAACTGGTAATGATAATCTTTTACATATAAATCTGTTTTTGTTCCTAGTTTTGTTAAGATTGCTAATGAAGTGACTATGACTGTAACTGGAACAGAAACGATTAAAATAAATGATAAAATCATTTTGTACAATGTACTATATGTTTCTAGCCTAAGTTTTACTCTTTTGCTGCTTAATCCCCTTGTTGGGTAGACATTCAGACCTGCTGAAGCCAACTGGAAAACCTGTCTCGTAGCTACCTTTGAGAGCTGTGATGGCTCAGATGTGCCGAGGCCACATAGTTGAGGTCTTGCTTGGAGTACATTACATTGTGTCTAATATTGGGAGATTAGGTTCCTTATTTGCACCATTTGAACACGAGTCTGTTCTCCTTTTTCCTCTAGGCCATCCAAATTAATGAGAAGATTTTGAGCACTAGTTTGGGCTAAATCATTCTCTACTCTAGCTGACGTGGAGCCAATCTGAGCTGGTATCATAACTTTAAAGACGTACACCAAGGGAAAAAAGTTTTTTTGGGTGAGGTGAAAGGAGTTGTGTGATATGCCCATAGAATACTAGGTAACTCACCTACCTAGCCTGCTTTGGTTTTTTCAAGCCGCTTCTTTAAATCTTTCTTGAGGTTGCGATTGGTAAGCTCTGCTTGACCGTTGGCTTGAGGATAAGCAACCGAGGTGAAGTGTTGCTTTATCTGCAACTCCACGCACCAATTTTTAACTGGACCCTCAACAAATTGTTTTCCACTGTCGAAGATCAAGACTCTTGTCAATCCAAAACTGTAGCGCCCCGCTCCCGAGCTCTAACATCGGGAACAGTGCACCTGCCGTATCTCACTAAGGAGAATACAAAGCGTCGAATCAATCTCTTACTTGTCAAAATGACGTAGAAATTTTTTCGCGGAAACGTAAACCATAACATATATTAAACTCCAGTAACCGTCATTACATTGCTAAATAAAAATTCTGGGAATAAAAGTAGTAAAGTAGTATGTGGAAAATCCTCAAAGTATAAATAAGAACAAAACAGCTGCAGAGTCCCCTCATATCTAGCTGCAGCTCTCAACCAGCCCACTCTGCTATGTCCATCCCGTCCTCAACGAAGATGTGCTTATAGTCCTCATCCGGATCACCTGGGAAGTAGGGGTGAGTGACAGAAAATCACCCAGTAGATGCCCGCCTCAAACCAATACAAAACGTGCATACCGAAATGATATAGCCACATAGCACATAGATATAATATAACCACATAGCACATAAACATAAGATAACACGCATAAGATAAAGTAAATGCGGTAAGTAAAGCACTCCACATAAAAATGTGCAAGTACGTGATGCATGCTCAATCAACGTGTCACACGCAACGAGAATCATGTCATGCAATATGCCCCTAGACCTATATGCAATGCATGCCCCCGGGTCCTAAATCCAGCGTCGTGGTCTCTAGCCACCACTTGCCGTTTGGACACCCACGCCCTATAGACGCAGTATGTCTCATGACCCCGGTGCCCTATAGACACGGTAAGTCATCCCGATACCTACGCCCTATAGACGCAGTATACCTCATGCAATGCACGTGCCATGAATGCAACAACAAAAGTCGTTTGGGGCCCGTACGCCCATCCCAATCTCCGGCACTCAATATTTAGTTTAGTAAATTTTAAGAACATTGAAAAGTTGTTATTTAGCATCCCCTTATTTTTCCTTAGCTTTTATTAATTTTGTAGAATTTTCTACTAATTTTCCCTTATTTAATTCCATTTATGCTAATTATTTTTAATTACTTACATTTATCAAAATTCAGAAATTAAGTGGAATAATTTAATTTTAACTTTTATATTTTCTGTAATTTATTTAGAATTTTCTGATAAATAAATATATTTTTCTGGAATTTTAAACTAATTTTAATTAATTATTTATCATTTATTCATTTCAGAAATTAATTTTCAGATTTTTTTTTATTTTTTCCGGTTTGGGCCGGCCTGCTACCTGGTCCGGTCCGTGGCCATCCGGTCCGGTCCGGCTGCCAGGCCGGTCCAACAGCATTTTCCTTTTTTTTATTTTTTTATATTAAATTATATTTCCTTCTAACCTTCATAAAATCTTCGTTTTAACTCCGATTGACCTCAAACCAGTTGCGTTGGACTCGTTATAACGAGACGCAACTTTTGGGAGTGGACACGTCAGGTGTCCGGACGCGCCGTCAGGGGCCGCGCGTGGGTCCCACGCGCCACCCCCTGAAACGCGTCCGTCAGACCCGTTTTTCGACTTCCAACCAAATCCAACCTATTCCGGGCTAGATGAACCTATTCTAAGGCCAAAACACAACTTTTAAGAGTCTCCTAATATGAAAATTTTCCACTTTTCAATTTCTTTCAAGGTTATTTTTGGTTCAATCAAATCCTACCACCCAAGTTCAAACACATACAAGCACATTGTAGCAATAAAACAATTACCTCATGCTTTTTCGAATATAAACAAATACAAATCTACATCTAATACAAATAAAAGCAATGAATCACATAAAAAAATACCATCAAAGCATGCATGGATTGTACCCATTTGAGGGGGGAAGAGGCACCTACCTGATTGACACTAAAACGAACAATTTAGACGGATTGGAACTCGGATTTGGAGACCGCGTTAGTCTTCTTCTTCTCTCTTTTTTTTTCTTTTTTTTCCTCTCTTTTCCTCCCTCTCCCTCACAGCCGTTCTCTCTCTCTCTTTTTTTTTAAAATATGCGTTGCTTTTAGGGTATGGGGGTTGGGGGATTTTATTTTGGTTAGGAAGAGATTTTAGGAATTTGATGGAATAATTTATGGGAATAGGATAAGGTAGTTATCTTGAATGATTTAAATTAGATAATTTTTTTATCCTTTCATTTTATCTTTATCCTCTATTATCTATCATTATTATTATTATTATTATTATTATTGTTATTATTAAAAAAAATCACGGCTGTAACATCCTACCCACCTTACAAAAAGTTTCGTCCTCGAAACTTGACGTGCCTTATTCGAAGAGCTGTTGATATCTCTCTCGCATCTGCTCCTCGAGCTCCCAGGTCGTCTCGCGCTCAGTGTGATTTGTCCACTGGACTTTAACATAAAGGATGACCCGGTGTCTCAGTACCTGGTTCTAGCGATCCATGATCCTGATATTAGTCTCCTCATAGGTCGTGTTCGGTCGAATTCTCAACGGTGGCGCATCTAAAACATGGCTCGGATCTGGAACATATCTCCTCAACTGAGAAGCACGAAATACGCTGTGAACCTGAGCCAAGACAGGGGGTAACGATAATCGGTAGGCCAAGGTACCGACCCTCTCGAGTACCTCATATGGATCAATGTAGCGAGGCATCAGCTTACCCTTCAAACCAAATCGTGAAACCCCCTTCATAGGCAACACTCTCAAGTAAACCTTCTTGCCTACACCGAACTCTAAAGGACGCCTCATTGAATCTGTCCAACTCTTGCTTCTGTCTTGCGCAACCTTGAGCCTATCACGTATCAACTTCACTTTTTTTTCTAGTCTGTTCGACCAACTCAGGACCGGTTATAGTGCGCTCGCCAACCTCGTCCCAATGAACAGGGGACCTGTACTTACGTCCATAGAGCGCCTCAAAGGGTACCATGCCGATGGAACTGAGGTGGCTATTGTTGTAGGAGAACTCAATTAACTTGATCATACCGTCCCAGTTCCCCTTGAAGTCCAATACGCACGCTCTCAACATATCCTTTAAAGTCTGAATGGTCCTCTCCGACTGTCCGTCGGTCTGAGGATGAACGCATTGCTCAAACGTAGCTCTGTTCCCAACCTTCTCTGACAAATTGACCAGAATCGGGACGTGAACCTCGGGTCACGGTCTGAAACAATACTAACTGGAACCCCATGAAGGCTGACAATATCATCGATGTACAGCGTCACCAGTCTCTCCAGGGCCACGTCACTCGGCACAGGTAAAAGTGAGCAGACTTCGTCAATTGGTCAACAATTACCCAGATCATGTCATTGTTGCTTCTTATTTTTAGGAAGCCCTACAACAAAATCCATCGTATGCTCCCACTTCCAATCCGGTATCTCCAACGGCAACATCAAACCTCACTGCCTCTGATGCTCTGCCTTAACCTGCTGACAAACGAGGCATCTCTCAATGAACTCCGCGATGTTTCTCTTCATCTCACTCCACCAATAATGTTTCTTTAAGTCATTATACATCTTCGTAGCACCTGGATGAATCGTCAATTTCAAATTGTGCGCTTCTTTCAATAGTTCCTTCCTCAGGTCCTCAACATTAGGCACACACAACCTTCTTGGTACCAGATACTGCCATCGTCACGAATCTAGAAACCCTCAATCAGACTGGTCAACATCCTCTCTCGGATATCTTTGAGCGTCACATCCTCCTTCTGCGCCTCCTTAATCCGCTCAATCAGAGATGGTGTAATAACCAAGGCCGCCAAAATGTTAGCAGTGGAATCAACAATGTCAATATCAAATTTGGCAATCTCTTTCTCCAGTGGCGTCCGTCTAGCATGATTAGACTTTCTACTCAAGGCATCTGCAACTCGGTTTGCCTTCTCCCAGATGATAACTGATGGTCAGGTCATAGTCTTTCAGTAGCTCAAGCTATCTCCTCTGACGCATATTCGACTCTTTCTGTGTGAATAAATACTTCAAGCTCTTATGATCTGTGAAGAATTCGCACTTTACACCGTATAGATAATGGCGCCAAATCTTTAATGCAAACATCACCGCTGCCAGCTCCAGATCATGAGTCGGGGAATTTTGTTCATATTGCTTCAACTGCCTTGAAGCGTATGCACTACCCTATCTCTCTGCATTAACACACCCTAGCCCATTCTTCAAGGCGTCGCCGTAGATGACAAACCCTTCAGTGTCAGAGGTCTATGCCAATACTGGTGCAGTCGTCAACCTCCATAAAACTTTTCTCACACTCGGAGGTCCATAAGGATTTGGTCTTTTTTTTGAGTCAGTCGACTCAGAGGTGCTGCGATATTCGAAAATCCCTCCACGAATTAGCGATGATAACCGACAAGGCCAAGAAAAACTGCGCACCTCAGTTACATTAGTAGGTCGGAGCCATTCTGTATCTATCTTCTTTGGGTCAACAGAAATGCACTCCTTAGAAATCACGCGGCCTAAGAAAGTCACACTCTCTAACCAGAACTCGCACTCGCTGAACTTTGCATACAGCTTTTTCTTCCTAAGAGTCTCCAATACCTCCTGCCGGTGTTCAATATGCGTCTCCTTATCAGGTGAATACACCAAGATGTTGTCGATGAACACTACCACACAATGGTCATACTGCTTCCTGAATACTGTGTTCATCAAGTCCATGAAGGCCGCAAGTGCATTCGTCAGTCCAAAAGGCATCACAAGAAACTCGTAGTGCCCATATCGAGTGTGGAACGCAGTCTTTGCTATGTTTTCTGCCTTAATCCTCAACTGATGGTAGCCTGATCGGAGGTCAATCTTCGAGAATACTCTGGCACCCTTCAACTGATCAAATGGATCGTCGATCATCGGTAGTGGGTATTTTTCTTTATCGTGATCTTATTTAGCTCACGATAGTCGATACATAACCTTGTACTGTCGTCCTTCTTTTTCACGAACAACACTGGTGCTCCTCAGGAAGAAACACTAGTCCTGATAAAATTCATGTCCAGCAACTCCTGCAACTGCTCCTTAAGCTCTTTTAACTCTGCTGGTGCCATCCTGTATGGTGCCTTCGAGATCGGCTCAGCTCCGGGTATGAGGTCGATCTCGAACTCTACTTCCCTACTCTGTGATAAACCTGACAACTCGTCAAGGAAGACATCCTTAAAATTTCGTACCACTGGAATATCCTCAATCGATGGAGTCTCAGCACTGGCATTTAGAACATACACAAGAAAACTCCCGGCTCCTTTCTTCAATGCCCGAGAGGCCTGTGCTGCAGTCATGTAGATTTTTTTTTCTGGATGACTTTTTCAATTTGACATCCCTCTGGAAGATAGTCTCTCGCTTATCCAGTGTCTGCATACTGACCTGTCTCTGACGACAGTCGATGGTAGCACTATATCTTGCCATGAAATACATGCCCAGAATGATGTCGAAATCCTGTATCTGGATCGGGATCAGGGTTGCGGAGAACTCAAGCTCATTAATCTCCAAGTGACATTTCTTGTACTGATAATGGGATACAAGCACCTGGTCGCCGGCGGCTTGAACACGATAAAGGATCTCAAGATGTTCTGATAGAATACTCATGTTCTTGGCGAATCTCCTGGCAACGAACGAGTGGCTGGCACCTCTATCAAATAGGACGTAGGCTGGGACTTTGCTAATTTAACATCTCACCTATAACTACGTCCCCGACCTCCTCTACCTCAGTGTCCGTCATAACATGCACACAAGCGTTGGTCCGCCCCTTTACTTTCTATTGCATCTGACTTGATGATGGAGGGGGTGCTTGTGCTGGTGTAGGGCACTCTCTGGAATAGAGTGCTTCTGGTACTCTTCCTTAAACTGGGTCCATGTCGGCGGTGGAGTCAGCCTGCATGTCACACACTGCCACCATTGCTCGGTATCACCCTCTAAGAATGGTACAACCACATCAACCTTCAGGCCATCCAGAACTTGCACCAACCTCAACTGCTTATACACATTCTTGAGCTAGATCTCTGCCTGCTCTGGCTGGGTGGTACCCCTGAATGTAGGTATCTGGCAGTTCTGCATCTCCCGGTAGAAAAATCGAAGCCCTTGGAGTGGGGGTGGTGGTGGTGGATGCTTTGCTACTCCTGCTGGTGAGCCATCTGTACCTGCTGTTGGGCCACCAATGTAGTCCGCGTCGCCAAAGTATCTGCAAGGGCCTGAGTAATGGTCCCCTGACCCTGTTGATCATCGCCATCGTGTCCTCCGTTTCCAGCTGGCGGCTCGCGTCGTGGAGGCATTATCCAGAATTTGAGTTCATGAGACGAATACAGATTTGTCGATAATAAGTTGAAAGGTGGAACGCGGGTAAATCGATAATTAGACAAGAAAAGCTCACCATCGACACACACCTCCCATGACCCAATCATAACTTAGGTCTAAGATCATCACTTAAGTCTACTTTGTTTATTAGAGGTAAAATCGTAACTTATGTCTAAGTGTTCTAATTAATCCTGCGTTTCCGAGGCGGATCTGAAGCCTCGGCTCTGATACCACCTGTAGCGCCCCGCTCCCGAGCTCTAACATCGGGAACAGTGCACCCGCCGTATCTCACTAAGGAGAATACAAAGCGTCGAATCAATCTCTACTTGTCAAAATGACGTAGAAATTTTTTCGCGGAAACGTAAACCATAACATATATTAAACTCCAGTAACCGTCATTACATTGCTAAATAAAAATTCTGGGAATAAAAGTAGTAAAGTAGTATGTGGAAAATCCTCAAAGTATAAATAAGAACAAAACAGCTGCAGAGTCCCCTCATATCCTAGCTGCAGCTCTCAACCAGCCCACTCTGCTATGTCCATCCCGTCCTCAACGAAGATGTGCTTATAGTCCTCATCCGGATCACCTGGGAAGTAGGGGTGAGTGACAAAAATCACCCAGTAGATGCCCGCCTCAAACCAATACAAAACGTGCATACCGAAATGATATAGCCACATAGCACATAGATATAATATAACCACTAGCACATAAATATAAGATAACACGCATAAGATAAAGTAAATGCGGTAAGTAAAGCACTCCACATAAAAATGCGCAAGTACGTGATGCATGCTCAATCAACGTGTCACACGCAACGAGAATCATGTCATGCAATATGCCCCTAGACCTATATGCAATGCATGCCCCGGGTCCTAAATCCAGCGTCGTGGTCTCTAGCCACCACTTGCCGTTTGGACACCCACGGCCCTATAGACGCAGTATGTCTCATGACCCGGTGCAATATAGACACGGTAAGTCATCCCGATACCTACGCCCTTAGACGCAGTATACTCATGCAATGCACGTGCCATGAATGCAACAGCAAAGTCGCATGGGGCCCGTACGCCCATCCTCACCATCTCCGGCACTCAATATTTAGTTTAGTAAATTTTAAGAACATTGAAAAGTTGTTATTTAGCATCCCCTTATTTTTCTTAGCTTTTATTAATTTTGTAGAATTTTCTACTAATTTTCCTTATTTAATTCCATTTATGGCTAATTATTTTTAATTACCTACATTTATCAAAATTCAGAAATTAAGTGGAAATAATTTAATTTTAACCTTTTATATTTCTGTAATTTATTTAGAATTTTCTGATAAATAAATATATTTTTCTGGAATTTTAAACTAATTTTAATTAATTATTTATCATTTATTCATTTCAGAAATTGATTTTCAGATTTGTTTTTATTTTTCCGGTTTGGGCCGGCCTGCTACCTGGTCCGGTCCGCTGGCCATCCGGTCCGGTCCTGCTGCCAGGCCGGTCCAACAGCATTTTCCTTTTTTTATTTTTTTATATTAAATTATATTTCCTTCTAACCTTCATAAAATCTTCGTTTTAACTCCGATTGACCTCAAACCAGTTGCGTTGGACTCGTTATAACGAGACGCAACTTTTGGGAGTGGACACGTCAGCACATGTCCGGACGCGCCGTCAGGGGCCGCGCGTGGGTCCCACGCGCCACCCCCTGAAACGCGTCCGTCAGACCCGTTTTTCGACTTCCAACCAAATCTCAACCTATTCCGGTCTAGATGAACCTATTCTAAGGCCAAAACACAACTTTTAAGAGTCCTAATATGAAAATTTTTCACTTTTCAATTTCTTTCAAGGTTATTTTTGGTTCAGTCAAATCCTACCACCCAAGTTCAAACACATACAAGCAGATTGTAGCAATAAAACAATTACCTCATGCTTTTCGAATATAAACAAATACAAATCTACATCTAATACAAATAAAAGCAATGAATCACATAAAAAAATACCATCAAAGCATGCATGGATTGTACCCATTTGAGGGGGAAAGTGGCACCTACCTGATTGACACTAAAAAAACAATTTAGACGGATTGGAACTCGGATTTGGAGACCGCGTTAGTCTTCTTCTTCTCTTTTTTTTTTTCTTTTTTTTTTCCTCTCTTTTCCTCCCTCTCCCTCAGCCGTTCTCCTCTCTCTTTTTTTTCTAAAATTATGCGTTGCTTTTAGGGTATGGGGGTTGGGGGATTTTATTTGATTAGGGAAGAGATTTTAGGAATTTGATGGAATAATTTATGGGAATAAGATAAGGTAGTTATCTTGAATGATTTAAATTAGATAATTTTTTTATCCTTTCATTTTATCTTTATCCTCTATTATCTATCATTATATTATTATTATTATTTAAAAAAAATCACGGCTGTAACAAAACGGTAAATGATTTTTTTATAGAAGAAATAGATTAACTGTAGATCTTCCATTAAGAATCTTTGGCTGCAGTGCTTCTATGCATATACACTTACAAAATAGAAGAAAACTAGATGCTTGAGCCAAGAAGTGTGTATTTGTAGACTATGCACCAAATAAAAGAGGTTATAATTGCTTTTAACCCCATTCCAGAAAAATTATTATTATCATGGATGTTTACTTTTTTGAGTCTCGACCATACTTTAGTTCCCATCTTTAAGGGGAGAGTTTAGAGGCAGGCTAGAGAGTCTTAGTCATCAAACAGGAAACTCAAAAAATCCACCAAATGATTCAGAGAAAGACCAGCAGGGTACCAAAGATTTGGTTGTATACGGAAGAACTCAGACTCAGATACAACCATATTCTGCTCCTCAACTTTGCACATCACTCGAACCTGAGGCTATACCTGATCAGGTCAGTATTTCTAAAAGCTTAGAATCGCCTGCCAATGAAGCAATATCACAAGAATCCCCCACAGATCTTGTCGTACCTGTGCCCAAAAGGAAGGGAGTAAGAAATTGTGTTAAATACCCAATTTGTAATTATGTCTCCACAAAAAAACTCTCACCAACCTTCTCTGTCTTTACCTCACAACGGACTAATCTTGAAATACCAACAAATTTACACATGGTTTTTGAGAATCTTGAATGGAGGGAGGTTGTACTTGAGGAACTGAGGGCCCTAGAGAAGAATGAAACATGGGTTCTAACAGACCTGCCAAGAGAAAAGAAAGTTGTGGGATGTGAGTGTTGCAGTAAAATATCAAGATGATGAGACAGTGGAGAGGTATAAGGCACGTCTAGTGGCGAAAGGCTTTTCTTAGACATATGGCATTGACTATCTAGAGACATTTGATCCAGTGGCTAAACTAAACACTATAACAATATTGCGGTCTATTGCAACTAACCTTGATGGCCTTAGCAGCGGCTGGATATGAAGAACGCACTCCTCAATGGTAAGCTAGAAGAGGAGGCATACATGACACCACCCCCAGGATTTGAAGGCAGGTTTGGAACTAAGACATGTAAATTGAAGAGGTCTTTGTATGGTCTCAAGCAGTCAACAAAGACATGGTTTGAACGGTTTAGACAGTTTGTTAAGAAACATGTCTTTACTCAAGGAAGTGCAGACCATACTGTGTTTACAAAGCACTCGGTAGAGAATAAAGTCACAGTTCTAATCGTTTATGTAGGTGATATTATCGTAACATGTGATGACATTGATGAGATGCACCAGGTAAAGGCTAAACTGAAATTTGAGTTTGAAATCAATGATTTGGGCCAAATGAAATAGTTCTTGGAAATAGAGGTTGCAAGGTTTACAAAAAGGATTACAGTTTCATAGAGAAAGTACACTTTAGACTTTTTAAGTGAGACTGACATGAGTGGGTGCAAACCAGCTGAAACACCACTTGATCACACTATTAAATTTGAAGGAAAATTGAAATAGAGGTTCGTTCGTATCATAGACTGGTAGGCAAGTTGATTTACCTATCAAATACAAGGCATGATATTGCCTTTGCAGTAAGTCTGGTAAGTCAGTTCATGCATGCCCCCAAGATTGAACACCTGGACATAGTTTACAGGATCCTTAGATACCTTAAGGGATCTCCTGGAAAGACTTAGTTTTTAAAAAGACAGACCACATATGCATTTAAAGCTTTATAGATGCAGATTAAGCAGACTGTATGGTTGACAAAAGGTTTATTTCAGGTTACTGTATGTCTGTCTGGGGTAACTTAGTAACATGAAGAATAAGCAATATGTTGTGGCTAGAGACAATGCTGAAACAGAGTATAGATCAATGGCACATGGAATTTGTGAGATGATGTGGCTGCGGAGATTGCTGGAAGAATTAAGGAAACCTTTTCAGAATCCTATGGAGCTGCATTGTGATAACAAGACAACATAGTTAATAACCCAATCCAATATGACAAAACGAAGCATGTTGAGGTGGATAGACATTTCATAAAGAAAAAACTTGAATCTAGCCTAATTTGTGTTCCATTTGTTACCACATATCATCAACTGGCAGACGTATTCATCAAGGGACTTACTAGGACCAACTTTGATGACATACTTAGCAAGTTGGGCATGATTAATATTTATGCACCAACTTGAAGAGGAGTTTCGAAAAACAGAAAGTAAGTGTGCAAAAAAGTAATTAAGGAATCTGAAATATTTTGGATTTATTGTAATCTGTATGATATGATTTGATAGCATTTTGTTAAGGTAGATTATTATTTTGTTATTGTTAAGATCTGAGGAGATCATTTTTGACTAGGCAAATTCTATTCCTTAATGAAAGGATATGAGTACTAAAATGCAACCTAATTGTATATAATGAGATTTCTCTTTTTTCACCATTCATCTTCACACCTACACTGTGAGATCAATCAGATCTCAGTATACAAGGAAATAATGTATATCCTACAATGACTCTAATTTGAATCAAACAGGTATCTTTTTATGGAAATATGCGCACCTAGCATCTAGTATGGACGTATGTATACTATACATATTTCTGCATTTTTTAGACTTAGAAAATCCTTGTATGGTCTCAAACAATTACCTAGAGCATGGTTTCAAAAGTTTACTAAAACTGTAAAAGAGTGTATTTTGACAAAATCATAGTGATCATACATTCTTTACTAAGATAGCATTAAACGAGATATTGTTTTCATTGTGTATGAAGATGATATTATTATCTCAGTTATTGATTTATAAGGTATCACATGTGTTAAAATAAATTTATCAGAACAGTTTAAAGTTAAAGATTTAGGACAATTAAGGCATTTTCTAGGTATGGAAGTTGCTAGGATTAAGACTGGTATGAGTATTTCAAAATATATACATGATTTACTTTTAGAAATTGGAATGCGTGGTAATAAGCCAGCCATTAGTCCTGTTGAACCTGGTCATAAATCTAGAGAATTATGGGATAACACATCTATTGATAAGATTGGTTATCAGAAACTAGTTGGTTAGTTAATCTATTTATCACACCCTAGAACAAACATTTTCTTATGCACTAAGTTTTGTGAGCTAATTATATATTATCCTACTAATGAGCAACTCAAGGTTGTTTTGAGGATTTTCATGTACCTAAAACAGGCATAAGGACAATGATTATCTTTTAAGAAAACTTAAGAAAGAGGCATTCAAGTATACAGTGATGCTGATTGGGCTAGATTAAATAAAGATATGAGATCAGTTACTGGCTATAGTACTTATGTGTGTGGCAATCTTGTGGTCTGGAGAAGAAAGACTGGCCAATGACGGCTAGAAGCAGTGTAGAAGCTGAATTGAAAGCTCTTGCCTTAGGTTCATGTGAAGGATTATGGCTAAAGAATGTCTTAGAAGATCTGGGACAATTCACTATCCAACCTATTAGAGTCTCTTGTGACAATTGGTCCGCTAAAAGCATGGCTGAGAATGTTGTTCTACAGGACAAATCTAGTGCAGAGGAGCCTTCTATTAAATCCATCAAGGATACTCTGGAAATTTTTGAAAACTTGTCCGGCTTAACTCATAACTTACCTAAATGTGAGGTCTTTGTTTCTGGTGTGTCAAATGCTAAGAAACAGATTTTATCTGTCATCTTAAGAATGTCAATTGGTTTTTGTCTGTTAATTACCTAGGACTTCACCTCCTAAATAGGAAACTATCCTACTCTGATTGTGCACCACTACTGGAAAAGTTAAATACTAAAATTAATAGCTGGTCTGCGTCAAAACTGTATTATGGAGGTACACTTCAACTGATCAATACTGGTCAGCTGCTTTCTTCTTACCAAGGAATGTTATTAGGGAAATTGAAAGGATTCTAAGAACTTTTCTTTAGGAGAGACAAGGAGGCAAAGATAAAATGGTCTTCTGTGTGCAAACCAAAAAAGGTTGGGGGCTTTGGTTTACTTGACTTGGCTTATGTAAACGTAGGAAAGTCAATATATGATTGATATATGATATGTAATTAGTATATGATTGAAATATGATTAAGATAAGTTTAAGGAAACAAATCATGCTTAATAGGCCGGTTTTATGAGGCCTAATACTCTTCCTTAGTTAGGGGAATTAATTTGATTCCTAATTGAGATAGTTACCTTAAATAGGAGATTGTGGCATTTAAACCTAGCCTCTCATCAAGGCTATAAAAGCCAACCGGTTTGTACATTTTTGGATACATAAATGAAATCATTTTCTACTTCTATTTCTTCATGGTATCAGAGCTTACAAGGCATCCCTATCCCTAATCAGCCGAATAACATTCTGGCCGACAGAATCAACCCGGCAGACCCAAAACCGAAAGCTCTTCCCATCTCTACAATAATCTCATACAACAATGGCCACTGAGTCATCAACTACTAATGCCATTGAACACATTTCCACTCCAGACAACAAAGCCGGGGCAAAGTCACAATGGTGGGATCCCAATGTTAATAACCGGACATAAGTTAACCGGCTACAACTATCTCTCCTGGTCAAATGTCATGGAGATATTTATAGCCGGAAAGGGCTGGAAATATCATTGCTCGGGCCACAACTGACCCGCTGTTCAAAAGTTCGAAGGCCGAAAATAGCATAGTGATGTCCTGGCTCATTGGGTCCATGGACCCAGACATCAGTGAAGTTTTCCTGCTGTATTCTTTTTTTTTGTAAGTATTTTCCTGCTGTATTCAACAGCAAAGGAAACATGGAGCCCAAGAAATGTACTCAAAAAGGACAATACCTCTAAACTATGTGAGGTTGAATCACAATTGCAAGAGATCAAGCAAGGAGATATGAATATCACCAAATACTTCACTCAGCTTACGCGCGCATGGCAACAAATTGATGCATTTGAGTCCATTAATTGGACATGTACTGCTGATGCTTTAATATATAAGGAGCTGACAGAAACCAAGAGGGTATTCGGGTTTTTGATTGGATTGAACTCTGACTTGGATGGTGTTAGGGGCCGGATCTTGGGAATGAAGCACCTTCTCAGCCTCAAAACTGTATTCTCTGAAGTGAGGCACGAGGATAGTAGAAGAAAGCTGATGATTGGGCCATCACTAATGACCACTGGGGGTCGGCCCTGATGATGAAACGATCATTCAACTCAGCCGAGGGCCCAAGTTTTAATGTCAAGCGGCCAGCTGCAAATAAACCTTTCTGCAACTATTGCAAGAAATCTGGACATACTGCAAAGGAATGTTGGAAGTTGCATGGTAAACCAGCAACCGGATCTGAGTCACGAACAAACAACAATTGGAGGACTCCTAAACAACCAAACTTGGCCTATGCGAGTAGGGCCATGACTGAACCGTCAAACTCCAACAATCTACCAAGGATCAGTTACAAGCCTTACTCACACTGCTAAATCAAAAACAAAATGAGGGCCCGAGCCTATTCAAGCATCAATGGCAAACCTTGGTGATATTCCCGAGACAAAAGGGCAGCCATGGATAGTTGATTTAGGAGCGTCTGACCATATGACAGGATATGGTAAGCTCCTTTCCAATTATACAAAATTTCTTATAACTAAGCATGTAACAATAGCAAATGGTAAACAGGTCCAAGTCTTGGGATCAGGAACGATAAAGTCAATCCTAATCTTACTTTATACAATGTATTACATGTAACCCCACTTAAAATTCAATTTACTCTCTGTAGGGAAAAATGTCTGACAATAACTGTCAAGTATAATTTTCACCTACTTCATGTTACTATCTAGTTATCATAATATTGAGTCTTTAGAAACTTTCGGTTGTAATAAAGATGCCTGTGACCAAATACTACTATGGCACGAAAGGCTAGGGCATCCCAATTTCAGTATTTGAATAAAATTATGCCTACTTTGTTCAATGATATTGATACAAATACACTTGAGTGTGAAACCTGTCAACTTGCAAAACTTACAAGGCATATGCATCCGGTAATATCATATAAGGAAAGCCAACCATTCAATTTGATACACACTGATGTTTGGGGACCTTCACAGGTAGAAAACATAAATGGAGCAAGGTGGTTCATCAGATTCATAGATGACCACACCCGCTTAACCTGGGTATACCTTCTCAAGAATAAATCAGAAGTTGGACAAGTAGTAAAAACATTCCTCAACCTGATAAAGACTCATTTTAGTCAAAATTAAGACTATAAGTTCTGATTATGCTACTGAATACTTGGAACAGAACTTAAAACAATTCATGATTGAAGAAGGGATTTACCGTCAGACTTCATGTGTAAACACACCTCAGCAAAATAGAATTGCTGAAAGAAAAAACAGACACCTATTAGAAGTCACTAGGGCCCTAATGTTCACCATGCAGGTACCAAAACATTAGGGGAGAAGTTGTACTCACGGCAGCCTACCTTATAAATCAGATGCCCTAAAAGATATTACAATACCAAACACCAAGACGAAAATTGCTCGCAAAATACCCACATACAAAAGTACTATCTGAACTGCCACCAAAGGTGTTTGGATGTATTGCTTATGTATACATACAATCAATCAATAGGAGAAAACTAGATCATAAGTCAATCAAGTGTATGTTTATTGGATACTCAGGCACAGAAAAGGGGTACAGATGTTACTGTCCCCATACTAAGAAAATTTATACTACACTAGACATATGCTTCAATGAAACACTACCATTCTATATCAATTATCAAAACCACAAAATACCAACTGAAACTGGTGTAATACACTTGATATTGGTGACATTGAAACTCAACCGCCAACTAACAGTCAATCACCTACAAGTGAGCCTCAAGAAAACCATCCTAGCTCACCTCACAATAATACATTACCAAAGGAAGGATTCACTCAGCCTACAGGATATCCTACTCAACCACCCATCACGAAAGTGTATACAAGGAAATATATCAACAAGCAATTAAAACCAAAAACCGTGGATAATCAAGGTATTGCACAACCTGACTCACTTGAAATGGACGATAGACCTATAGCCCTGAGCAAAGGAGTAAGGGAATGTACTAAGCATCCGCTTTATAACTTTATGACATATTCTAAATTACAACCACGTTTCAAAGCATTCATTATTCAATTGGACTATACCTTGATACAAAAAAATTGTATATGGAGCGTTAGAAGTCCCACGCTGGAAAAAAGCTATTAATCAAGAAATGGATGCTCTTTTAAGGGTTAATGCATGGAAACTTACACCACTTCCTGAATGAGTAAAACCAATCGAGTGTAAGTGGATATTTACGATTAAATACAATTCTGATAGGTCCGTAAACAAGTATAAGACTAGACTAGTAGCCATAGGTTTTACACAAACTTATGGAATAGACTACTTAGAAACATTTACTCCTATGGCAAAATTAAATACAGTAAAAGTGATATTCTCAGTAGCTATTAATCTTGATTGGGAACTATACCAACTTGATGTTAAGAATGCATTTTTAAATGGAGAACTTCAGGAAGAAGTATACATGCAAGTTCCACCCGGCATTGAAGGAAAAACAAAGAGTGGAATAGTGTATGAACTTAATATCACTTTATGACCTAAAACAATCACCAAGGATGTGGTTTCAGAAATTCACAAGTGTAGTAAAAGGGCAAGGTTTCAATCAATGTCACAGTGATCATACATTGTTTACACGTGTAAGCAAGGAAGGAAAGATTACAGTTTTAATTGTGTATGTAGATGACATAATACTGACAGGGAATGATACACAAGGTATAGAAAAGACCAAAGAAATGTTGTCACAAAATTCGAAATAAAAGATCTTGGGCAGTTAAAATACTTCCTAGGAATGGAAGTTGCCAGAAATAAGGAAGGCGTATGTGTATCACAAAGAAAATATGTAATTGATTTACTAACTGAAACAGGAATGCTGGGAAGTAAACCCGCACCTACTCCTATTGAACCATGATATAAGACTGGAAAATTTATGGATGAAACACCTACAGATAAGTTAAGATTTTAAAAATTAGTAGGAAAACTGATATACTTATCCCATACTAGACCAGATATTGCATATGCAGTAAGTTTTATAAGTCAGTTCATGCATGCACCTACTAACGAACATTTGAGAGCTGTTATGAGAATTCTCAGATACTTAAAAGGATCACCTGGACAAGGATTGCACTTCAAGAAGACAGGGCAAAAGGATATTAATATGTTCACTGATGCCGATTGGGCAAGCTCAAGGACAGATAAAAGGTCAACCACAGGTTATTATTCATATGTATGAGGAAACTTGATCACTTGGAGAAGCAAGAAACAAGCAGTGATCTCAAGGAGCAGCTCAGAAGCAGAACTACAAGCACTGGCATTAGGAAAGTCATTGATGTCCAAGCTTGGTTGTATCAACATCTACAGTCAAGCTCGAGGGGATGTAGGAAAGTCAATATATGATTGATATGTGATATGTACTTAGTATATGATTGATATATGATTAAGATAAGTTTAAGGAAACAAATCATGCTTAATAGACTGGTTTTATGAGGCCTAATACTCTTCCTTAGGTAGGGGAATTAATTTGATTCCTAATTGAGATAGTTACCTTAGATAGGAGATTGTGACATTTAAACCTAGCCTCTCCTCAAGTCTATAAAAGCCACCCGGTTTGTACATTTTTGGATACACCAATGAAATCATTTTCTACTTCTATTTCTTCATAAACAATGGCTAGGTAATGAAATATGTTTGGCACATTTGTGAGAATAAGTGGGTAAAGTGGATACACTTAGCCATAGTAAAAGGCAAATCATTATGGGAAATGACGCCAAAGCAACAGGATTCTTAGATGTGGAAGAGGCTACTTTAGGTTAGAGATTAGTATGAGCAGTTCACAAAGAGAATTATTAGTAATGAGACCACTACTTTATTCTAGTTTGATCCATGGCACCTATGGGGTATATTGATGAAAAACTTTCCTCAGTTGAGGCAGAAATTGAATAGCAGAATGGAAGCGAATATGTCTGAATTACATGGAAATCAATGGAGGATACCGTATAGAAGGGGCTGAGATAATCAAGTAATATGTATCTATAACGCTTGTATAGACGTTCATATCACAGCTAGGGAAGATTGCTGGAAATGGATCCCTACTCAAAAGTTCTCGGTCCAAAGTGCCTCTGTAGCTAACATTCCTACTCCATAACTTGTCTCTTGGATTAAGATTGTTTGCAATGGGCATCATCTTCCTAGGTATGCAAGTATTCTTTGGGTTGTATTTTGAAGAGTATGCTTACTCATGACAAGCTTGCCTAATAGGATACTGTTGATACTGACTTGTGTATGCTTTCTGGCAGGTTACCAGAAGTTCAGGAACACTTGTTTTTCCAATAAACTTTTTCCAAAGTAGTATGGAAGGTCGTCTTAGTGCTGTTACACTGTAAAACATTCACATTCTTATAGGATAACATTCAGGCAGGGTTACTGGCCAATAATGGAGCTCCAAGTTTTAGAAAGATCTGGTATGCTTTGGCCTAGCAACAACTATCTACTCAGTTTTGAGAGAACGAAATCAGGGACTTCATGAAACAATTCAGAGAAATGAACATACTTTAACCAGAAAAGTGTTGCAGAAGATTAGGTTTTTCGCTTCATCATGGCCGAATATCAAAAAGACTCCAGTAAATTTGGAAATAGCTATTAATTTAGGTCTACTAATAAGGATTTTCTCCACATAGCTCTTAGATGAACTTTGTGATTGGAATTGGTGGTAGATTCACCAAAGTTCTCTCTACCTGAATTCTTGTTGTGGATGGGTGGTTTGCTTATGATCTCATGGCTGGCCTAAGTAAGGGTCACCCCAATATTCTGACTTCTACATATCTGCTTTTCTTCTATTTCTGTGAGGCTGTTATGACCCTTGGTTCTTTTTGGGCCCAATTTTCACAATCCTCACTTTTCGTCTCGTTGCATTTTAGTGTTTTATTTCTACTGGATAATAGTCTATCTTTGTCTATTTAGACATTGTCTTTAGATCAGCTTTACTATTAAGGTTCACTGTTGTAAGCCACTTTTTTTATATATAAGCTATGCTTGTTGTTGTCTCTATGGCAACTATTTTGTACATGTTGGCATTTAGATTAGCTTACTGTAGGTATGGTGAGTTTATTCTTGACTTGTGTAGCCACATTGAGGCAAATTTTTGTAAAGGTAGACACTAGATTGGATAGCACGATATATGCCTACTCAAGCTGAGCTCCTTGTTGCTTGCTTATAAGCAACATCTTTTATAAAGGCCTAAATTTGATTTATATATGATAATTTTAACTTAGAAAAAAAATAGCAAACACATTAACGAATCATGTATCTGTGAGAGATTTCCAGAGTCTAATGTTCAAGTTTGGTTATATAAACATATATACAAACAAGTTTGAGGGAGATGTTAGAAATGAACAGTAGACGTGAATAGTAGAATACACAAATGAAAACATAAATATAGTGTATGTACATACATACGTATACATACATAAATACAGTGTATCTTTATGCATATATACACACACAGTATACGTATACATATGCATACACTATTCTTACTATTGTACAAGTAGATTACCAGCTAGAATAGTGTATTACTTACTAGTTATTAAAATATTAAGTTTATGAGTGCAAACAAGAAAGTAGCCGTTGGCAGACTTACCACTTGTTAAATAGAGCCATTGTTAAAATAGAGCTGCTAGAGGCTCAGCTCCTAGTTGCCTATATAAAGGCCACTTTGTATTTCAAAGATTATGTGAATATATTACACTTTCTTAAATTCTGTACTAACATTCTTAACCCTTTTTCTGGCGAAATCAGTTTTATGTATTAATGTCTTTAAACCATTTACAAAAAAAAAAAAGTCTTTAACCTATTGTTGTACTTCTGACCTGCTCATTAGTCTATCCTTTTATTTTCCCTTCTTTGGCATTTACTTTAAATTCTTATTTGGAAAACTGGTAGATACTGATTTTGAGCTTGCTTTTGTTTTAGTGCCCTCTACTCAACATAAGTTTCTGTCCACCAGCAGAAGCTAGTTTATCCAAAGGGAAAACTCTCGTAAGAATACTATAATTAATCGCCTTCTTTCGTCACTTTCTTTTTGGTACAAGAAACACGAATTCCTTCTCTGTTTTATTTCATTTGCTTCTGTTCATTGTTATAGGTTGTTGTTTGCTATAACCCTCTTAGTTGGAGAAGAAGAGATGTCATTCGTATTCCTGTGAGTGTTAACATTCTCAATTTTCTGCTCGTCTCTTTTTTGCTTTTCTCTTTTTGATTTGTAGTTCCGAAGATAATATTCTGTATTGTCGTTTGAAGAAGAAAGAATGGTTTGTGCAAAGATAATCCAGAATCAACAGAAAAACTAGATCTCACCCTCAGAATAGACTCCCTTAATTTTGTCGCTGGCATTTTGAAAAATTTCTATGGTATCAGGACTCTTTAATCTCGTATCTCTCCTTCATTGTAACTCTTTGTCATAGATGAGTAGATAGGGCGCGAACGAAAAGTCAATAGTCCTCTGGTTGTCAAGGGCAGAATGCAGATGTATTTCATATTGCTAAATGGAAAGTATCGGTTTGCTCTAGTTGTCTTCAAACTATAACTTGGCCCTTAATATGCCGGTGCCAGTGTGTAATTCACCTGTTCAGCACCTAAATATATGGTTTGACCGAATGTTGGATGTGCTACAGTGATGCGAAGATAATAAATGTCTTTCAGGTTTCTTCGGAGGATTTAACTGTTAAAGATTCTGATGGAAGAGAAATTGAATCTCAGATAATTTCTATGCATGATGCTTCTTTATCATCAAGAAGCTATCATGTAAAAGCACATGTGGGTGTATCAGCTAATAGCTCATCCAAATATTGGCTAGCATTCTCTGTGTGTGTACCACCCCTTGGTTTCGGCTCTTATGTTATTTCAACTGCCAAAAGAAAAGGTTAACTTCAATCCTTTTTGACATTTATGTGGATGTAATTCATCAGGAAAGATTATATTTGCATCTGACGCTGGAGATATGGTTTCATATATTTTAGTTTTTTTTTTTTTTTTGGTTCCCTTCTTCCTTTCATTTGTTTGCATTCTTTTGGTTCTTATGACTGCAGATAATGCGCCAATCATTTCAAGATATTATCAGTCAGAAGGAAGTAATCGAACTTTTGAAGTTGGTCAAGGAAATATGAAGTTGATATACACGGAGAAAGGAGAGCTTACTGGTTATGTTAACAGCAGAAATTTGGTGCGATATTGTTGTCATGACATCCTAAGTTTATGTGCTACGGGTGATGAAAAAAATGACCTATCTGTAAACTTATTTTTCTTCATATATTACTCAATATTTATCTATGATCCTTATTTGTTTACTAATTTGGCTATGCCCCAGACAAGAGTGTAAGGAATAAACACTCAAAGACAACATTAAAAGCTTATCTTCCATCAGCCGCTAGAAAAATGATTCACTAAAGCATCTGAATACCATTCTATGTAGTCCTTGATGGTAATGATTGTTGTTTTTAGGTCACTGCATTTGTAGAACAAGAATACGGCTATTATTCTGCTTATAATGGTACTAGCAGAGAAAATCAGGTACTCTTACCTTGTATGAAGTAACCATTTATGAATTTAGCATCTTGCTGTCTATTCTTTGTTAATTTAATTTTTATATATACTTCTTCAATACCAATCATGCAATTCCATAATTACAACAAAAAAAAATCATGCAATTCCATTAAATTTTTTGCATAGTTTAACTTTAAGTCCTAGCATTTGACTTCTCTTTTTTGTGGAGGCATCTGGAGCATATATTTTCCGACCCAATGGAACTTTCTCACTGAAATATGAAGATAAGGTAAATCTTGCCTGTGTACATTTTTATTCAATTTTTGTATCTTGAAGGTCTGAATCGTTTGCAACACATGGCTTTCATTTGGCAGGAGACTCCGATGATTATACGAGGTCCGGTGTTGGACGAAATATATCAACAATTCAGTCCATGGTTATATCAGGTTGTCCACCCTTTTTTGTCCGTAAGTTTTCTTTGATAGGTTATTAACAACCAATACTATCTTTTCCAAAACACAAAAACCCTTTCCAATCCGTATCTTCTTACAATGTTGCTGTATGCACATGTTCGTGTCTATTTCCCCTTTCCAGGAATTTAAAGAAAATCCGATAATCAACAATTTCTTGATTTTTCTTCCTAGATCCTTATAACTATTTTGACATACTCATTTTGTTTTTGTTTTTCATTTTTTTGATCTAGCTTCCTGTGTCTCCAGGCATATATGAGCTTTTAATACCACAGTTTAAGGCCCTTTTTAGTGCTTAAGCATAGGTCATTATTATCTTGAGTGCTCAATTCATTTTTAGGGAGGCCTAAATGAAGCTTTTCTGCGTTATTTTCTTTTTCTCCACCGTTCATTAGGTATGGGTGGCATTTTGTTCCCTTCAGATGAAAAGGAATGTATGCCAATGTAGTATCACTTATGTTTGTGAATGAATGTAATCGCAACAAAATGCAAAGCAGTTCTTCACAAATTCAATAATTATGGAGAGTACAACTACTTTTGTACATATACGAGTTGTATGATTTCCTACTCTTTCCAGTGATTAAGTGCATCCATTTAGGTCACAAGGATATACAAGGAGAAGGAGCATGCTGAAGTTGAGTTCAGCGTAAGTGTTTTTTACCCTATGATATCCATTATTTTCTCATGGTTTCTTTTACTAATTTTACGTGTCCTATGCTAGATTGGCCCTATACCTGTGGATGATGGGGTTGGAAAAGAAGTAACAGCTAAAATTGGAACAGCCTTGTCGAGTAATAGAACTTTCTACACGGATTCTAATGGAAGAGATTTCATCAAAAGGGTCTCACCTTAATTCTGGATGTGCTACTTACATGTAGCATGGTTTTCGTGATTGATGTTGTGATTGTTGTTCTTTGTGCTGAAATCTATCTGGATGTTATTTGTGTAGGTTCGGGATTACAGAGATGATTGGGACTTGGTAGTAAACCAGCCAGCCGCTGGAAATTATTACCCTGTATGAGTTCTCGCATGAGATCTTGATTGTAATTTAACGATTTCATTCCATATAAATATTGATGGAACTGTTGGTGTTTACGTAAAAGGAGGAAGCCTCTCGAGATGATTCATACCTATCAAGCTACCCACCACCATTCCCATGTACAAAACTTATCATATCAAAACTGCAATTGACAGCTACATTTTAATTTGTTCTATTCTACCTGATTCCCTTCCATAAATAAAAGGTCTTATAATATCCAAAAAACATCTCACATTGATCTGCACATCTTTGCATTCCTTGAGGAAATATTTCTGGTGTTTTTCTTTCCAAGTGCCATATGCTGCTGTTGCAAAGCCAAGTCGGAAGAGATCTTTCTTGATTTGGTATTCCAAGCAAAATTCAGTAACTTGGAATAATTGTATGGAATCGAATGAAAGTCTTCATCCTTGTGTGAATTCTTTTTCACGGAATATGTTCTACTCTTTGCTAGAAATGTTCATTTCCCTGTTTCTCAGATTAATCTGGGGATCTATCTGGGAGACGAAAATATGGAGCTTTCTGTTCTTGTAGACCGATCAGTCGGTGGATCAAGTCTACAGGATGGCCAAGTAGAACTTATGCTTCACAGGTTTGATTTGAGATCTTCCTGTAGTTTTCAGTCATTTATTGTGATTTTGCGACCTATGCCAGTGCTTTTCTGATATGGGGTTTGTCTTTACAGAAGATTGGTTCATGATGATGCTAGGGGTGTTGGTGAGGCACTTAATGAAGAACTTTGTTTTGACAATACCTGTAAAGGTTTGATGGTAGGCGGTCTTTTCATGACAACCGTTCTTGCAGGAATAATTGAAATGCCTAATTTTGTGTGTCTTGGTGGAGATATCTTTTTTTAACTTTGTTCCTGGCTCATCTCATTCACATAAGCCTTTGTTAAGCCAAATTTACTTCATCCTCTTTTCTGCCTCTTTTATTCCTTCAGAAAGAATTATTTTCGTTCTCTATGAGTTTCATTTTCTTGACAATTGCTCTGGCAGTGTTTGTTACTTTTGTTATGGGCTTCTTTTATTCTCACGCTAGGTAAAATTTGGTCTTCCGTTCAAGTTGCACTTTTTAATTCTTTTGTCCGTTGCGCGGCTAAGTTTAGTCTAGGAGAAAGTTTGACTGAAATATGAGGTGGTGAATTCATCATACGTTTGAGGCAGATGCTCTTCTCCATTCCGCTGCTGTTGTTTTGTTAGCTTCCCCCTTTTTTACCCCTTCTTTCTGAAGGAATAACTCCTGGTTTTTTTCTCTCTCTTTTTTTTCCTGGTTAGATTCAAGGAAGATACTATTTCAGAATAGATCCTCAGGGAGAAGGTGCCAAGTGGCGTCGGACCTTTGGCCAAGAGATCTTTTCTCCCTTGCTTCTGGCATTTGCTGAACAGGTGAAATTTTGTGCTTGCAAGGTGGTGTTAATGTAGTGGTCACCTAACTTGGGATATGCTTTGCTTTTACAGGATGAAGAAACGTGGACAGATGCTCATATGGCTACTTTCTCAGCCATTGATCCTTCGTATACTTTTCCTGACAACATTGCTATGATAACTTTGGAGGCATGTTCCTTACATCCACATGATTAAATTGCAATGCATCCCTTTAAGTGTATCTGAATCTTGATTTCATCTGTCAATGTCTTTGGGTAGACCTGGCATTGATGTGTTTAGCCAAAATATTTTGTTGATACATCCATGAGACTAAAATTTCTTATTGTGGCATACAGGAACTTCCAAGTGGTAAAGTGCTGCTTCGTTTGGCTCACCTTTATGAGGTCTTGACTACATCTCCTTGATTTTACTAATACATTACCTCTTCTTTTTTTGAAGTAAAACCGATCTATTTGGAGGGGTTTCAAAGGAGGGAAAAAGTGTATAAAGTTTAACCAAGGATAAAGATGGTAAGGTTTTAGTGGATGATGAGGCAATTGAAGAGAGATGGAGACCAACATTGCGCAAACTCTATAACGATGGGAAAAGAGAAAGATTTTAGTGGAGAGTTAAGTACAGCCGAGGAGTATATTGAGTCCATATTCAGGCTGAGTATAGACTAGAGAGAATAGATTATGTTGCCATGATCCCTATCTCATAGAAAAAATCTATTGACTTGAATCAGTCCTCAATCCAAAAGCTTGTCATGCGTGGCAATCTCTTCCGACATGTCATCCACATTATGGAGTGACTCGACACAGTATGTTTGCTCCAAGCGATATTCACCCAAGGTACCTTGGGGGAGAGCTGGACCATTACCCTAGCACTTTAATAGAGAAGAACTGCTACATGACCATTTTCAGGAATCCATACTTTGACCTATGGGAACCTCATGCAGGCATTCACAAGGCCAATAATTTCCTCTTTCATCCTCTCCCTGCTGAAAATTCCATTTGCCTTCATACGGGACTTGGCATAGCGTAGCATCGTTCCAATTTTTAGTCTCTGTAACAGAGGAGCACCTTTGAGTCAGCACGGCCTAAGGTGCCACTGTTCATACCAAAAGGAATTAGTATCATTTTTCCAATGACTCGTCAAAGGAAAGAGCGTAAAGATCTCTAAGATGGAGAATCTTCTTCCACATCCAAGAATCAGTTGCATGTGCTACCATTTGACACATTCACGAACCTATTACTATGACTGAGTAGACCAACTTTACTACATTGCTTCCCTCTTTCAAATATAGTTCATATCAACTTCATGATAAAAGCTTTGTTCACTTGTGATGATTTGGGAGGTCTAGACCACCGCTTTCCTTACACTTGCATATAGTATTCCATTCAAACTTTGCCTTTCTACCTCTGCCCCACAGGATTGTCCTTAGTATCCTTTGCACTTCTCTAATGGTCTTCTTTGTCTACATTTCAGTACTTACAAGTTTAAATATGTTTGGCTTGGTTTGTTGTTTTGACATATAATTTTATTTTTGTGTTTGTGTTTGTCTTTGCGCAAGTTATTATGGGTCATCCGGAAACAACCTCTGTGTTCTTCCAACACATGGGTACAGTTGCATACACCCCACCCCATGACCTTACCATAGGTGGGAGCCTCTTAAGGCAATGGGATAACGTTGTTGATTGTCTTTGTTTCCTTTGCTGGTTCTTTGTATTTGTTTTAGATACTCTTAGATTCATCTTTGCTCTTCTACATAGAGGTCCCTCTTAAGGTAAGTCTACATAGAGGTAAGTAAATCTAAATCACCAAGAGAGAGGGCAATGCATTTTCGCACACGCACTTATAAAGGTGAATTAATGTGAACATGGTAGCACCATATGCTGTGTGCATGCTTACTTTTCGTCAGCCTATAAACTTTAATGGATCTATTCGCCTTTTGGCAACAAATATAGCAGATATGTGCTTCATTTAAATGGTATATGGTCCATCAATGTAATTGTGAGGTTCGTCTGAAGCTTACTGGTTATTTTAATAAGACGATCACAGAGGCATCGATATTTTTGGGTATGAATACTGGACACTAACGTAGGATTATAAGCAAGATGGAAGTAGCGGAAATGAGTGTTAAGATGGATATATGGATAATGAAGATGAATACAAATGACCATATTATGAACATTGGGTGGTGTCTCCTGATGAAGAAAATTTAGTCACACTTGAGATTGTGTGGTCATGTGGAAATGCAATTTTCAGTTGCATGCAGTAGGGCTCGCGAGATACAAGGTAATTTGATGCTAAATATGTAAGGAGATTTAAAAACATGTCATGCAAGACCAATAAAAGTCATCATTAATATTTTAGGCATTGAGGGAATTGGTTTGTAATAAATAATATGTAATGGAGATAAATGATGCTGTTGGAGTGACTCACGGCTGAGTCACGGCTGAGATGGCCAAACGGCCCTATCTTCTTCTTTGACTAGATAATGTTGTTTAATGTATCATTTATGAATAGTCAATGGTTGTAAATATGATTGCTTGATTGTAGGGGATAGCTTGATTTTAGGAGACAATCTAGTGTAGTAAATGTTGTAGTATAATGGCTGAGAATTGTTGGTCAAAAACGGCTGGAGCATCAAATGGGTGCTTAATGGTGTATTTATGAGAGTAGACTTTGACTAGAGGGTAGATAGGCAAGATTGTTGTATAAATCAAGTGTAAAGGTGACATTGTATCAATAAGAAAAAATCTGTTTTTCTTCCTATCTTGGCTCAGCCGAAAATTACATGGTATCAGAGCCAGGTTCACAAACACAATTGTCAAAGTATCCTCTCATCCTCAATTGAGATGAGTTCATCACCACCACCTTCTTCCTCCACCGCTAACACACCGGCGGCCAGTAGTACCGGCCAAGTTGTGCTGAACCAAGCACAACTTAAACAACTACTCTCATTACTGAAAGCTCAATCTGAAGGATCCACTCAGGCCAACACCAACACTCATCAAGGTACCGTTAATTTTGTGGAGACTTCCCCTTGGATCTTAGATACAGGAGCCACTGATCATATGACAGGTAACTTATCCTTGTTTACAACATATGCCCCTAGTTCTGGAATTCTAACCAATCCGTACTTTATGTTCCAAAGTTAACTTGCAATTTGATTGCCATTAGTAAACTTACCAAGGATACCGATTGTGTTGCTAAGTTTTCTGCCCATCTATGTGTTTTGCAGGAGCAGGGATCGGGGAGGACGATTGGCATTGCTAGAGAGCATGGTGGTCTTTATCACTTTAAAGACAACAATCATCTTGATGCAGAAAAATTCGTATCCCACATATCTACCCCAGTCTCCACTCTTAATGTTGATTCTGAAAATTTGAATGTACTTCTTCTCCACAAAGACTGGGACATCCCAGCCTTCACTATCTTAAACAGTTATTTCCTCTGAATAAACAGTTGAATACTTTACATTGTGATGCATGTTTTTGCTAAACAAGTTCGACATACTTACCCCTCAAAACCACGAGTTGAATCTATTCCCTTTCATCTTGTGCATAGTGATCTTTGGGGACCTTCTCGGGTGAAGAATATTTCGGGGGCCAAGTGGTTTATTACATTCATTGATGACCATACAAGAGTCTGTTGGGTATATCTCCTTAAAGAAAAAACTGAAGTTGCTACAGTTTTCCAAAATTTTCACTCCATGATAAAAACTCAGTTTCAAACATCAATCCAAGTTCTACGAACAGACAATGGTACCGAGTACTTCAATAGAGTCTTAAATACATACTTAGCCTCTGAAGGTATCATCCATCAAAGTTCTTGTCCAGATACACCACAACAAAATGGTGTAGCTGAACGGAAAAACCGTCATCTCTTAGAAGTGGCCCGGGCCCTTATGTTCACTATGCACGTTCCGACTTATTTATGGGGGGAAGCCGTTCTTACAGCATGTCACCTCATTAATCGTCTTCCTTCCAAGCCACTACAGTTTAGTCTCATCTCTATCCTCAATCAAACATATCCTCTATTTCGGGGTAGTTCACCTCTTCCACTCAAAGTGTTTGGGTGTGTAGTCTTTGTTCATCACCGGACCTCCACCACGTCTAAACTTGATCCTCGGGCATGTAAGTGCGTTTTTATCGGTTATTCTTCCACTCAACGTGGCTATAAATGTTATTCTCCTCATCTCGAAGGGTTTTTGTTACCATGGATACTACTTTCCGGGAAAATGAACCTTATTTTAATTCTACACCCGTCACCCCACTCACCCTCTCCTCCGCGGAAAATGAATCACTACCGACACCAATCTTTCACGGTAGTGCTTCAGGGGGAGAACTTCCGCTACTGTCTCCGACCACACAGCCGAACCTTCGGCCAGATCTGGACAGCCTTCGGCCGGACCTGGACCCACCGCCGGAACAGCCTAGTCCACGGTGGCCGCTCTCAGTCATCGGGTCCTTCACATTCCAGCCCTCAGCTGCACCCAACTCGAGCCACCACACCTCCAAACATCATTATATATTCACGAAAACACAACACTCATCCCAATAAAGACTCTAACTCTCTAGAATGCCAATCTCTGGAGCCGGTTCCTGCCCCTAGCAGTGAAGAAGACAACTTAGAAACCTCAACCGATTTGGATCTACCGATTGCTCTGAGAAAAGGAAAAAGAGTATGTACTCATCATCCCATTTCCAATTTTGTCTCCAACGGTAAATTGTCTGCCAAGTTTTCGGCCTTTAATGCAAAGGTTTCTAACACTCAAATTCCTAAGAATATTCATGAAGCACTCGCAGATAAGGATTGGAGGAATGCAGTACAGGAAGAATTGAGGGCGTTGGAGGAGAACAATACTTGGAGAGTGGTGGAACTGCCTAAAGGAAAAAAACCAGTTGGATGCAAATGGGTGTTCTCAGTTAAGTTCAATGCAGATGGGAGTATCAGCAGGTACAAGGCGCGATTGGTTGCTAAGGGCTTCACACAGGTATCCGGTATTGATTATAATGAAACCTTTGCACCTGTGGCTAAGTTAAATTCTGTGAGAATTCTCCTTTCCCTAGCTGCTTGTCTCGACTGGCCACTACAACAATTAGATGTTAAGAATGCCTTTCTAAACGGTGATTTGCATGAGGAAGTGTACATGGACTTACCACCTGGGTATACCAGGGAAAGAAATTTGGTCTGTAGATTACAAAAATCATTGTATGGGTTAAAACAGTCACCGCGTGAATGGTTTGGAAAATTCACTCAGGCTGTTAAAACCCAAGGGTTCAAACAATCACAGGCTGATCACACATTATTCTACAAACATACTTTGGAAGGGACACGTGCTATTCTAATTGTTTACGTGGATGATATCATTTTAACAGGAGATGCATATAATGAGATTGACTCCTTGAAAAAGTATCTGAACAGCAGGTTTGAGATGAAAGATCTAGGGGCGTTGAGATACTTTCTTGGCATGGAGGTTGCACGCAATTCTTCAGGTATTTCTATTTCCCAAAGGAAATATGTGTTGGACTTACTACAGGAAACCGGGATGCTAGGGTGCCGACCTGCAGCTACCCCTAGAACCGAATCTGAAACTGGACCTAAATGGAGGCGAGGAGGTAGACCGAGAAAGGTATCAACGTCTTGTTGGAAAACTTATTTACTTATCTCATACTCGTCCAGATATTGCTTTTGCAGTAAGTATGGTGAGCCAGTTTATGCATTCTCCAAGAGCACGCATCATGAGGCTGTACTTCGGATTCTAAGGTATCTAAAAAGGACTCCAGGTAAAGGACTTTTCTTCGGGAAAAAGAAAGAAAGAGGCCTTGAGGTGTACACAGATGCAGACTGGGCAGGATCCTTGGTTGATAGGAGATCTACCTCCGGATATTGCACTTATGTTTGGGGGAATCTAGTCACTTGGCGTAGCAAGAAGCAAACTGTAGTAGCCAGGAGTAGTGCAGAAGCCGAGTTCCGAGCACTAGCACACGGCGTATGCGAAGGTTTGTGGATAAAAAGGTTGATGGAGGAGTTGCGCGTTATGTCCAATGATGCAATACGACTATTTTGTGATAATAAAGCTGCAGTAAGTATTGCTCATAATCCCGTTCATCACGATCGCACAAAGCATGTCGAGGTAGATCGTCATTTTATTCGAGAAAAGATTGATGATAAGAGTTTTGTCATGATATATATTCCTACCAAACAGCAAGTGGCGGATGTCTTGACCAAAGGCTTACATCGGCCGGCATTCGAGGAGTTGATTAGCAAGCTTGGCATGGACGATATCTACATTCCAGCTTGAGGGGGAGTGTTGGAGTGACTCACGGCTGAGTCACGGCTGAGATGGCCAAACGGTCCTATCTTCTTCTTTGACTAGATAATGTTGTTTAATGTATCATTTATGAATAGTCAATGGTTGTAAATATGATTGCTTGATTGTAGGGGATAGCTTGATTTTAGGAGACAATCTAGTGTAGTAAATGTTGTAGTATAATGGCTGAGAATTGTTGGTCAAAAACGGCTGGAGCATCAAATGGGTGCTTAATGGTGTATTTATGAGAGTAGACTTTGACTAGAGGGTAGATAGGCAAGATTGTTGTATAAATCAAGTGTAAAGGTGACATTGTATCAATAAGAAAAAATCTGTTTTTCTTCCTATCTTGGCTCAGCCGAAAATTACAGATGCATATATAGTTAATAGTAAAGCTTGAGTTGTGTTGTACTATTTATTGAAGCGGGGATAGGGACAGGGGAACTCGAATTTTAAGGAAGGGAAAATTGTACTCACGTTATATTAGATGCTTTTCGGAGTTCTTTCGTTTTAGAGTAGCCAAAATTATTTTTGTGGTGTGTTTCATGGATATTGATATCTTATGCTTGATTTGGCACGGAAGGTTGGAGAAGACAAGGAATACTCTGTTCCGACCAGTGTGGAACTGATGAAACTTTTTCCTGGAAGAAAGGTTATTTGTGTTTAAGTTTGTAGTTTCTGACAAATTTGCTCCAGTTTTGGTGTTTCTCTTTTACACGCATTCCTACTCTTTGCAGATTAAAAAAGTCACGGAGATGAATCTGTCAGCTAACCAAGAGAGGAGCGAGATGGAAAAGAGGCGAGGCGATTAGATGGAAAGTGGAAGGGGGTCAAGGAGAGGCGGTAAGAGGTGGACCAGTTGATCCTTCAGCGCTTGTAGTGGAACTGGCGCCCATGGAGATTCGGACATTTGTTATCGAGTTTTGAATATCCCAGAGTGTATGGATCCAAATAAGTTTGTCGTTCACTGCTGCTGCGGTCTGCTGGCTTCATCATCTTTGCATCGCATCTTGGTGCTTGCTGGTGTTTGTTTTGAAGATGGGTGATCTTGGTGCTTGCTGGTGTTTTTCTGAAGATGACTGAATGATGATGTAAAAAAGAAAACAATGCTATCATTTAGTATTTATACAAACCAAATTCTGCAAAAATAAACTAACACACATGAATAAAGGTTTCATACAAGAGAATGTGAAATGTTTTCTTAAAAATCTTACGATTTCTAGCCTACCATATTTTTAGGTTTAAAATAAAAAAAAGGTTCTAGTCTAATGTGCTTTATCAAAATCCTGAAACGAGTTTATATCCATAGCCACCAATTTAGAAATACATTCAAAAGTGAGCAAGAAGAGTGGTTCATATTATGTTCCTAGAAATGATTGCCTTGGAGGCCTCCTAGTGATGAAACCGGTTCTTCTTCCCGAGGACATTTCAAGATTTAACAGCATGTCGTTTTTGAGGCTGGAGCGGTGGGACGTGAACCAAATGAATATGGTCATATTCCATCAGAGAACAGGGATGCAAACTCTGCTTCTACAATTCTGGGCAATTTCCACTTCTTCAGCAGGAAAGAAACATCAGGTTGTTAGCGGCAATCACTTGTTGAATCTTCACTATGAACCTATTCCTCGGTCAAATCATAGACTTAAGCTCCCACCTCCTAGAAGATGGAAATCGAGAAAGCCTTGCAACAAAGACTTGTTTCTTCAAGCAAGCTTCAAGTTCGTTTTGTTAGATACTGGAAACTATGAGCTTGTGTCCGTTGATCAAGATGAAATTATACAGTGGGAGGATATTGTCTGTGTGAAGTATTTTGCACTTCTCCCCCAATGTCTTTTAGTAATATAGTCCTTTTTCTTTGACTTTGGGTGCCTGAAAATTCAATTCAGCAACTCAAACTCGACTCTGTTTCATTATGGGTCCAACTCCCTGTATTGCTTGCTCACTACTTTAACAACGAAGTCTTGAGTGGACTGAGTAGTTTGATTGGAAAACCACTGTTGATAGATACGTTAACATTTTAATCGAAAGTTGCAAAGATTTGCGTGGGTATCAAAGCTGGACAAGAACCACCCAAGACCATATACTTCATTCATTGATGAGTATGGTAAAGAGGCCACGCTATAACTTGGATACGAATAGATGTCATTGCAATGTTTTGAAGTGCAAAACTTTTGCGCTCTCTTGTAAAGAGAAAGTGATGCGTGTTTAGCGGAGTCACACGCTCCCCAAAAGATCTCTTAATAACAAGAAATTTAATGACTCAAAAAAAACAAAGAACAACAATGAATACGACAAAGAATGCGAAAGGCACGACGAACACAAATGATATGAAAAATAAAGATAATAACGAAGAACTTTGTTTAGACATTCCGTATGCGCACAGCTTCCCAACGAACGAACCTTGTTAGTCCCGCTGTTATTCATGTTGAGCAACCTTATTTGATCAAGAGGCTTTTTGCCAAGAACCTTGGAAAGCTTCTTGAACAACTTGAAAGATGAATCCATATCACAATCATTACTCAAAGATTGATTGAATCCAAAAGAAGAAATTTGAGCAAGACAAACTTCAAAAAAGACTCACAAGAGCAATGATTCAAATTTATCAAAGCATTGCGAAGGAAGCCTGCTGAACATAAGATTTTCGGCAACATCGTGCCGTGATATAAAAATGACCATCAATATGGCACTGCCTATGAAGATATTCAATACATAAAATCTGATGAACCGTTGTTTATTGCTATTCTTCAAAGCTCCGGCCTTTGTCATTGATTCATTTTGCAAGCCAATATAGCTACTCTTAGTATAGGCTTTTTGGGGATTGTTTTTCTCATTTTCTTAAGCCTTACTCTTTTATCTCAAGTATTATTATTAGTAGCGGTATCCTCCCTTCTCAGATATGGGGAGCCTTTTGCTTTTTGAATGTGATAAGTTTTAAGTCTTCGCACTAGAATGTGTTAGAAAACTCGAAGTCACTTGTATTTTGAGCAAGTTAACCTTGATGTTGTTCACTGTTGGCAACCATTATTGTAAATCTGTCTAATTTGACTTATATATAAAATTTTAATTACAAAAAAGCTTTACAAATGGCTGATCCAGTGGTGAATTGGTATAAAATTGTCTGGTGTAAGCATCATCTTCTAAGACATATAGTCATACTTTGGTTAGCATACTAAAAGACAAAATCTTAAATTGACAAAATCTTAAGATGTATAAACAAGACAAAATCTTAAATTGAGGTCTAATTCTAACTAATACTTATGTTCTTTGTAACTGTTAACATATTGAAGAAGAAGATAGGTATTGAAGGAATTAAACTTCCATTCAAGTTAAGTGTTAATTTACAAGGTTGTTCCCTTTTATAGGGTTGACTCTAACGGCTATTTGACATTCTACAGCTGTCGCTTTCAGCCGTCGTAGTCACCTTAATGTAAATTCTGACATCTGTGGTAACGGCTAGTTACCAAAGGCAGCTCTGCTCTGTAAAGAAAATAATCCTAGTAATATTTACAACAAGTATGGTAGGTCGGCCTCAGCAGATGCTTCACTTCGTAACCTCATCTCAGCATTGTCTCCAGCCATACCATAGTTCAGTGCTTCACCTATGCTCTTCAGCTTCTTCAGTTCAGCCTAGCCATACTTGATCTTTTCTTTGTTCCGTACTTCACCTCAGCTACACTTCAGCTTTGCACGTCTACTCTTCTCGAGGGTCTGCTTAGCCGACCTGACCCCAGGTCAGCTCGGCAGTTCTCCCAGCTCCGCTGGGACTTAGTTTATACACTCCCCCTTAAGCTTAGTTGTATATATTCGTACAACCAAGCTTGGACATCAAGTGTTGAAAGATACGGGTTGAGACTGGTTTTGTGAGCAGGTCAGCTACTTGGTCCGTGGTAGAGATGTGTACTAGTCTGATCTCGTTGTCTTCTATTTTTTCTCGAATGAAATGTCTGTCAATTTCTACGTGTTTTGATTTGTCGTGCTGAACTGGATTTTCCGCCATGCTTATTGCTGAGACACTGTCGCAGTAGATTTGGATTGGCAGAACTACTGTTATGTGAAGATCTTCGAGTACTCTTTTGACCCAAATTCCTTCGCATATTCTTAAAGCAAGAGCTCTCAGCTCTACTTCTGCGCTACTCCTTGATACTATAGGTTGTTTCTTACTTCTCCATGTAACTAAGTTACCCCAGAGAAAAATTACATAGCCTGTACTTGATCTCATGTCAGATTTGGATCCAGCCCAGTCTGCATCCGTAAAAATTTTAATGCTACGATATGTGCTCTTCTTGAAGCTTAATCCTTGACCAGGTGCATTCTTGAGGTACCTGAGAATTCTAAGAGCATCTTGGAGATGCTCATTAGTAGGATTGTGCATATATTGTGATGCAAAACTAACATCATAGCAGATATCCGGTCTAGTGTGTGAAAGATATATTAATTTTCCAACTAGTCTTTGATAGCTAAGTTAATCAGTTGAAGCAGCATCCCACTGCTCCCTTGGCTTATATCCAGTATCTAATGGAGTGTTTGTTGGTCTGCATTCTAGCAGACTAGTTTCCTTAAGAAGATCAAGGATATTTTCTTTGTTTAATAACCATTCCTTCTTTATTCCTGGCAATTTCCATTCCCAGAAAATATCTTAACTCCCCAAGGTCCTTCATTTCAAATTGTTCAGACAGTTTTGATTTAATATTGCTTATACCGAGGCTATCATTCGCAGTAATTATGATATCATCTACGTATACTATTAGTATGGTTAACTCTCTCTTAGGTGAAATTTTGAAACAGAGTGTGATCACTGTGACTTTGGTTGAAATTCAGGTCGGTTACCGCCTTAGTGAAAGTTTTGAACCAAGTCCGAGGTGATTATTTCAGCCAATATAGTGACTTCTTAAGCTTGCATATTTATTCTTATTTGCTTCATTATTAAATCCTGTGGGAATATTCATGTATACTTCCTCAGCTAGATCACCATTTAGAAAATCATTTGTAACATCTAACTGGTAAAACTCCAGTCCTAGTTGACTGCGATTGAGAAAATAACCTAGATAGTATTAAGTTTGGCTACAGGGGCAAATGTTTCTAAATAATCTACTCCATATGTCTGTGTGAAACCTTTGGCTACTAATCTTGCTTTATATTTATTTATTGTTCCATCATTATTGTACTTAACGGTGAAAACCCACCTGCATCCTACTGGTTTTATGTCTGCTGAGATGGGAGTTAGTTCCCACGTTTGATTCCTTATTAGAGCATTCATTTCTTCATTTACAGCTTTCAGCCATTCAGGCTGGCTTAGTGTTTCTCTCATGGTTTTTGGAATAATCCTATCATCAAGTGAGCAACTAAAGTTAAGATTCAATCTGTTGCAGGAAATGTATTCCTCTATTGGGTTTAGTACATATCGGATTCTTTATGCATTCTCATTTTTCTTCTTCTCAATGCAATTGGTCTATTTTCTGGGTCTTCCTGGAAATGGGAAACTATAGGAGAATTAGGTACATGCTAGGAATTAGTATTGCCGACTTGAGGAGACTGGCTGTTGAGCTGGGGTAAACAGCTCCCCTGTGCTACTGAGCTTGGCTGACCTGGTAATTCTGTAATGGAATTTGTTTTTTCTATACTGTCAATTATTATCCAGTACTCATCAGTTTTAAGATTATTTACATCAGTTGATGATATGTAAAATGCATTTCTTTCATAAAAAATAACGTCAAGCGTTACAAACATTTTTCTACTGGTTGGACAGTAACATTTGTAACCCTTTTGTGATCCTAAATATCTTAAGAAGATGAACTTCACCGACCTGGGGTCTAATTTCCCTCTAATGCTTGATTGGATATGAACATATGTTATACACCCAAATATTTTGAAGGGCAGCTCAGAGAGTAGCTTAGTATATGAGTAATGACTTAGGAGTATCTCTCTAGGAGTTTTAAATTTCAATACTGTAGATGACATCCTATTTATAAGATAGGTAGCAGTAAGAAGGGTCTCACCCCGGTATTGCTTAGGTACATTCATGCTACACATGAGGGCTCGAGTTACTTCAAGTAGATGCCTATTTTTTCTTTCAGCTACTCTATCCTGTTGAGGCTTATAGGTACAGGAGGTTTGATGATAAATACCGTTTTCACTCATAAAGGTTTGAAGATTTCTATATAAATATTCTGTTCTGTTATCTGTCCTGGTTGTTTTAATCACACAGCCGAATTGATTCTTAACCAGTGATACGTATCTCTTTAAGATTTGTCCGACCTCACTTTATTTTTCATCAAGTACACCCAAGTTACTCTAGTATGATCATCAACAAATGTTATGAACCATCTTGCTCCATTAATGTTATTTATCTTAGATGGTCCCCATATATTAGAGTGAACTAAATTAAAAGGAGTTGAAGACTTGTATATTTTAGATGGGTAGTTATGTTTAGTCTGTTTAGCTAGTTTACAAGTCTCACACTTTATATCCTTCAAATCAGTTGAATCAAACAATTTTGGCATTAAATATTTCAAATATACAAAATTGGGATGACTCATTCTGTTATGCCATAATAAAATTTCCCCTATACATGAAGTTCTAGGGTGCAAAAAACTAGAGTATCGGTCTCCTGTCAGCTCTGCTGAGCTTACGATGGCCTTGTTCTCTGACTTCAGTATTATAGGCCTGCTATATTTCTAGCACTGCCAATCATCCCCTTCAATTTGTTTTCCTGAAAACAACATTTCGTGGATGAGAAGCAGGCTAAACAGTTATTGTCCCTAGTGAGTTTGCTAATATATTACAGGTTAAAGCTTAGACTAGGGACATGAAAGACACCTCTTAGTGCGATTCTGTTAGTAATTATAGTTGTGCCTATCCCAATGACATTTAGGGTAACTCCATTTGAAAATGTTAACTTTCTTTGGTTTAGAAAATAATAAGTAGGAGTTCAGAAGAGTACCATTATAGGTCATATGATCAGTTGTCCCAGAGTCAACGATCCATGAGCAACTGGAGCTTGGTTGGAAATGACCTGCCATAGTGGCGTGGTGCAGATCAGCTCGGCCACCTTGTCTGCTCTGCAAGTGGATCAGGGTAGCAATCTGATCCTTTGTTACGACCTCAGCATCTGCCCCTGAGCCGAGCTGAGGTGGTTGAGTTTTGGCCGAGCTTCTTAGTTGATTTGTGGCTTTACCTGGTGTGCAGCACTTTGCCCCGTAGTATGTGTTCTCTGCAGTGGCCTCCATGGTGCATTGCTGGGCTTTAAAGGAGGTTTTCCTTCTCTGACCAGCTTTGCCTACAGTTTCTAACAATCATCGACTGTATGACCTTTCTTTTTACAATACGTGCATGCTTTACCTCCAGTAGAGGCAAAGCGTCGTTTAATAGTAGCTCATACGCTTCTACTGGCTGTTCAGTGTGCAATGCAGAGGACTCCAAGTGAGAAGATGAAGGTCCTCCCATCATTACCTTCTTTCGACTTTCTTCATGTTTGATTTATGCGAAGACAGCCTTCAGAGGCGGCAGTGGTTTTGTACTCAGAATTCGACTTCGTACAGTATCAAATTCTGGGTTCAATCCAGTAAGTAAACGAAAGACTCGCTTCCTTCTGTTATTTCTTTGAAGAGAGCAACATCAGGAGTGCAGGACCACTGATGTGCTTCGAATGTATCAATCTGCTGCCACGCTTTCGTCATTAGATGTAGTATTTGTGGACAACAAGATTCCCTTATTTCAGCTCATGAAGATGAGCCTCGATTTCATATAACTTTGAGATGTTATGTTTGGAATACATCTCTTTGACTGCAACCCAGATATCTGTTGCAGTATTATATCATAAAATCATCGGAAATGGCTGGTTGCATAGAACGTATCAGCCATGACATTATCATGTTGTTCTCCGACTTTCACATTCAGAAGTTTGCATATGTTTCTGATTGAACAGGAATTGTTCCATGTAAGTATTCTTCTTTGCCCTTGCTAATGATGTACATCTCTACCCCTCGAGACCATGAGAGGAAGTTATCTCCATTTAGTTTGTGTCTAGTAATGGATATAGAAGAATCATCAGTAAGTGGAGGAGGAACACGTACTACTCCCGAAGAATCGGAGGTAGAGGTGGCCTCTGTGAATTCGTAAGTAGACATTTTTCAAAAAATTTGAAGGTGCAGAAACAGAGTATAAGATTGCATATAATTTTTGAATCAGAGTTGCTCTGATACCATGTTAAAATATTGAAGAAGCACATATGTATTGAAGGAATTAAACTTCCATTCAAGTTAAGTGTTAATTTACAAGGTTGTTCCCCATTTATAGGGTTGAAAATATTTACAACGGCTACTCTAACGGCTATTTAGCTTTCTGCAGCTGTCGCTTTCAACTGTCTTAGTCACCCTACTGTAAATTCTGACAGTTGTGGTAACGGCTAGTTACCAAGGCAGCTCTGCTTTGTACAGAAAATAATCCTAGTGATATTTACAACAAGTATGGTAGGTCGGCCTTAGTAGATGCTTCACTTCGTAACCTCATCTCAGCATTGTCTTCAGCTTATTCAGTTCAGTCCAGCCATACTTGATATTTTCTTTGTTTTGTGCTTCACCTCAGTTACACTTCAGCTCTGCACGACTACTCTTCTTGAGGGTCTGATTAGTCGACTTGACCCTAGGTCAGCTCGGCAATTCTCCCAACTCGGCTGGGATTTAGTTTCTATAGTAACAAGTATGCCAAGAGCAATGACCACTTGTTCTTCTAATGTCCATACTTTACTGAGGTTTGGAGATCTATTTTGAAGCAAATGATGTGCAAAGACAAATTATACATCTGGTAAGACATATTAGATTGGCTAACAAATAATACGAGGACCACTCGGAGATCAAACTTTCAAAAAGAATTACTACAGTTTAGGCTATTTGCACCTATGTATGGAATTTGAAGAAAAAATTGTAAGATTTCACCAACACACTAGAATAGATTGCCAAAGCACTATCAAAGAGATACTTCAAAACATCATATTAAGGCATGAGATGAAACAAGAAGAACTAACAAATGGCCATAAACCGTGACCTATCCTTAGATTTTTGACTGATAGGACTTAAAGATGCTTTTTGCCACCTTTTTGGTGATGAGATCTCCTCACCGCGCGGTGAGTCACCGTGCGGCCCAGGACGCGACACGTGGCAGCAGTAGGGGGTGGTGAGGCTGGATTGGGGTTACCTTCACCCAGCCTCACCACCCCCTTTTTGCCACGTGTCGCGCGGTCACGCACGCGGTGAGGGTAGAGCGGTGAGGAGATCTTATCCCCCTTTTTTGTATTGGGTTTGGGCTAATAGGGATATATATTGCCTTCTCTAATATGTCTTGGACCAGGATTTTGCCTCGGCCTTTTGTTATAAGGATGATTTTCTTTTCGATTCGTTAGCGATTCGATTTGAATTCGTTTATGGCGTATTTAAATTCAAATTCGATTCATTATTTCAGCTTGGAAAGTTTTATGAATCAAATACAAACAATATAATATTCGATTCGAATGTTCGATGAATAATTCGTTAAAGGTTCGATTATTGGCTCGATTAGATTCGACTATAATTAGTTATATGCTAGTAACTGGTAAAGTAAATACCTTAACCCTGGGTGACTTTTCTGGCATTTTCACTGCGCAGTGCTAAGTGTGCCACCCTAATATCTAGATTTCTAATACCCTGATCCCCTCTTTTCTTTCTTGCCATAGACCGCCGTCCTCTTTTGCTGTGGGATTCGAAAAAGATCAAGAGAACCGAGGTATTTTATCTGTTTTATTGATTTCATTTTCATTGTTGGAGCCCTTTGATACGTTGTTTGCAAGGAAACCCATTTGATTTAGAGGTAGGGGCATTGAGGTTGTCAGGTTGCAGATCCAAAAGTTGTTGTTTTTTTGTCTTTCATTTTTTTATGGTGGCCCGTGGCTTTTCTGATTGAGGTTGCAGATTTCATTTTTTCCTTGTTTGTGTTATACTTCAATCCAGTGAATCCACTGGATGCCTCTTCATTCTTGAAATTCATCAAATCTTTCGTTGGCTGGAGCATTCAGTAGCCCAAAGAGGAGAAAATCGCTTAAGATCCGACTCCTTTATTTGTGTTGCCTTTGAAGCAATTAAATTAGTGGGTGGGGGTGGGGAGTGGAGAAGACGATGGAGCACAAGCACAGGGGCCAAGGATTTGGTTTTATTCCGATTGCAGAATACGGGGCCGAATATCGTGAAAGTTCAAGAGAAGGAAAATCTAGGAAAGTTGCAAAATACATGGAAGTGAAATAGAGCATTTCCACTTGTGAAACCATGTCCAGCTTAGCAGCAATATAGTCATCTTCTGATCCTCCAAAACAAGCATGAAAATCTAGGATAGTTGCAAAATACTGGTTATCATCTTGTTAAAATGCGGTTAGTAATTGAGGTTTGAGGGTATATGCTATTTATTTTACATGTGAAACTGCATTCACGAATCGAATCCAATCATGTTAACGAATCAAATAATGTTCACGAAGCATACCGAATTTTTGAACCGAACCAAATTGTTTCGAATTCATAACGACACATTTTCTCAGGCTCGAATCGAACTTGAATTCGAACTCGAGCCATAATAAAAAAATCAAATCAAACCTATTTTTTATGTTATTTGTAAATATTCGATTCGTTTGCACCCTTAGCTCTGCCACATGCTATTCTACAAGCTTGGAAATTTTGTTTTCGTGACGTTTAGGTCAAATGTCCAATAGGTATCACTTAACTAATCCAGGGCCAAATTTGTCGCACAAAAACTCAAGGTAAAATTTGGAATTTGGGATAGTTTGAGGGTCTCTATCAGGATTCACCCTTATGGATTCAGTTTTACATTTAACATCTTTAAGAATCTAGATTCGTTCTCCTGAAAAGTTCCTTTCCTGATTTCTCGTGCAACCAGGAGCGTGTTGGATTTTCTTTCCTGATTACTTTGGCAAAAAGTTATCAGTTTTGAGAATTAGCGGGAAGGTATTGCAGCTGGATTCAGTTAATCAGAAGCAACAAGGAGGCGTTACCGTTTCTTGAGTCATTTTTCTATATCGACTTCTTTCGAGGTAATGCCTAAACTATTATGTGATAGTTCTAATGGAACTTTTTATGCTGATAGTTATTTCAATTTCGCAGTTTTGCGAGATCGATCTTAGTGGATCATTGCCTCCAGAGGCTCTTTCTCCATTTATGCATGAAATTAAGAACCGAGACAAAGAAAAGAAGAGGGTTGCGAGAAAGGTATCTCAATCTTGGAACAAAGCCTGCCATTTTTATTTTTGATCTTTAATAGAATTTCCACCAGGTTTGGACTGTTCTTGTGAGAGATGCTTTCTGCTGTTTTAATTGTTATAGAGTAATCGAGATTTATTTGTTTTGTAGTCTTTGAAAAATCACCTTAAGAACAATAAATTCATTTTCTATGATCGGTAGTCGGCCGTAATGTATAACTAATTTAGCTACTTATTTTTTCTTTCCAAAACTTTCCAATAACACTCGAGCATTTTTCCACTAGTTGAAGTCTGGCTATCTTTTCAAAACTTCCATGCAATATTTTTATCTTCCGTATTTTTTTTTACGATAAACAAATATTATAGTAATGCAAATTACTGATTTTATTAAAAATGGATGAGCTCATATTAAAAAGCACATGACAAAGATTACTATAAGTACCATATACACTTTTTACATACTGATGTACATACAAACTTTCAACTTTTTTCTTTTTTCTTTGGAAGAAACTTTCAACCTTAATATGAACAATCTACTCGCTCTCCTCCATTACAAACATGTTACAATCCAGAGCTGAAAAAACTAATTAGCATATATGAAAGAATGAATTTTATAGTATAAGTGCCATATTAGATATTTTGTCACATTCTTGCTTCTCTTGAAATATGTTTAAGATCAAGGTAATCATAAAAGCTTTGTCAACTTAAGTAAATCATTACAGTTTTTCCAAGGATCACCTTAAAACAGGAGTTCATCTCCATAAATTCATCTGGACATACATATGTGAAACGAAAGAAGAGCTCTCACTCGGTTGGGATTCCTAGGCTTCCGGGGGCAACTGGGCTTCTTGAATAAAGCAGCGGATGGTAGTTGGAACTTGGAAGACAGATCTACGGTCTGCTGCCACAATCAGATCCTTCTGATAGCTCCATGACGAGAAGTGTGAAGGCCTCACTGCCAAGGAGACTCGCCCTTCCTCATCTGCTTGCCGCAGCAGTTATTGTCTCCCTCCTTGTTTTCGTTATCCAGTCCAGTTTCTCGCCGGTTCGTTAAGTGGTTGCTTTGTGTCTTCTCTTTTCATCTCCTGTGAGCTGCTGGCTCTGCGTTCTCTTTTTCCTACTTGGTTGTTGTTTTTGTTTACAGGCAGCGGAAGAGTAGAAACCGATAGCCGTGAGTATATTGGGATCTTATGGGACTTCCAGAAAAGCGTCCAGCAATGCGTGGTTGGTTATACCTTCTGCTTCATTACTTTTTCAACATCATACTGTCTGCCATTAATATTGTTACCTGTAACCTTCAGCTGGTGACAATTGTTTTGTGTTGTTGTTTCTGTCTTGTTTCCTTTTTAATGTACATATACTTGCTTAAGGTTTATTTGCTACTACTTGTTGAAACATTCTTCCAGGCAAACCGAGGCCTGGGCCTTAGAGCTCACATTGTTGACCATTGTAAGCTCATACTCAAATTCCCTCGAGGAACCAACAGTACCTGGGTGTGCCTCTACTTTCTACTCCTACGTTGTTTCTTATTGATTCAATCTCTCTCTCTTTTAAGTATACTAGTGGCTTTCTTTTTGTTCTTTGGCATTTCTGCTGCAGTATAATGCACAATTCAAAGTCTTTGAACCCCTGGAGTACAATTATGATGTGTGTGAGGCCATTCTGTTGTGGGAGCAGGTTTGTTAAAAAACTTCATCTCTACTCGTGGGAATATTTGATTCTGCAAAAACATGAGGACAATCTATTTGATATGCAGTATCGTAACATGACTACTGTTTTAACAAGGGAGTATCTTGATACTCGCCCTGGTGGATGGTTAGACTACGCACCAAAAAGAATAGCTCAGTTGTATGTTCTTTCTTCTTTGTGTACATGTCTCTTATGTTTTCAATTATCTTTTTTCTTTTTCTTTTTCCTTCTTTTTTCTATTTAACAAATTATCTACTAATTCTCTATTTTGTTTGTTCTTTGTCTTGGTATATAAAATTGCAGAGGTACAGATAAATGCCACAATAAAACTCTATGTGAGGAGCATCTTAGTATACTTTTACCAGGGAAACCTCCCTTTCATCCTCGGCAGTTTCAAACTTGCGCTGTTGTTGGGAATTCAGGAGATCTTTTGAAGACAGAGTTCGGTAAGGAAATTGATAGTCACGATGCTGTAATACGAGATAATGAGGCTCCGGTGAATCAGGTAGGTTTCCTCTCTTTTATGGTATTGTCGGGGAATATTAGAAACAAGGTTTTCATTCCCCCATTCCTCTTTCATTTCAGGTTTCCTTGTAGTCCCTCTTATGTAGGCTTTTATTTTGTTTCAGTGTTAGGTGAGTTGGGGAGGTTCCTATGGAGTTTATTTTGAATGTTGTTGTTTCTGGAGCTGAGAAACTGTTGTGCACAATTCTTCGTTCTGCCAGCATAATCTGCATCCGTCGTTGCCTCAAAAGAATCGAACCTTTTGTTTCTGTTAAATAAAACTCCTTTATCTGGTGTCTGTATGGGGTACCTTAGCAGTTGCTCGGCTATCTATAGATGAAGTTTCTTTAAGCTTTGCATGAACTGGCTAACTACACTTACTGCTTTTTGATACATTCCCTGTGTCCAGCAACATCCTCCTTTGCCTTGCTGACTATGATTCAGGTCTATTAAAGTACTTGCTGGTTGTGCTGAGTTTCTTCTTTCTTTGAGGAGTTTCATATCATATTTTGTTGATAAATAAAAATGACGTGTCTAGATTAAGCCGCCTCCACAACAACATGACATCATTACCCCATTGAGGCTCCCGCCTGTTGCCTTAGAGTAAGCCACCTCCATCTCAAGAAATATTTTACCCTTCCTAAGGCTTTGATCGCAAGCTCAATCAATCACTGACTTAGAAACTGTGTCTCCTTCACATATCTCCATCTCAAGAAAATATTTTACCCTTCCTGAGGCTTTGGTCGCAAGCTCAATGAATCACTGACTTAGAAACTGTCTCCTTCACATCATTGGGTCATTGTTATATCATCTAACAATACCTATATAGTTGTGGCTTCCTCTCGAAGGTGGGTGTTCATGAACAATGCACAATTCCTTTGAGTTTATCTATATTCTGTGGCCTGTTATAAATCTACTATGCTCTTTAAAGTATTCCCATGGAAGTTGCTTTAGTCCATAAAACACCTTCAGCTTACATGGTCTTCTTTTCTTGCTGAGAGTTTGGTTTTCTTAAATTCGATCATGTATGTTTTTTTTTGTAAGTTAAAACTTCATACATAAGTCGTATGAAGCGAATTTGTAGGAGTTTAACACCATGTGCAGGTGTCATGATCTAGACTTGTTCAAAATAGAAAAACACAGTTTCATTACAATCCCAATTCCAGCTATCTATAACTAACTCATGAAACTTTGCCAACTTCAAAATACATAATTCCTCATTAACAATAGGGGGTATATTTCATGGGGTCATCACTAGATGTAGCAAAATAAGGTACACTTTAGTGGCCCCTAATTGTAAGTACTAAGCGGGATGCAAAAAACAAAGTACAAAAAGTGCAAAATTCAAATTACAACTGTGGCAGCTACAGAGTCTCATCAGCAACAGGGCCATTCTAGAAGTACGCCACCAATTCAATACTGAATGTTTAAGAAAGCAGGGACACCCAATCATTTCGGGATCAAGAGAGTACATCCATCTTTCCATCAGATCATATAAGTACAGCATAGATGGCCAAAATACTATAGCAAAAATAGGGGACTTAGAAATTGTAGGCTTAGGCATCAGGCAGTACAAACTCCACAGAGTCAACCACACCTGATGCCAAAGGGCTACAACTATTAACCAAGTCATTTGCTTTGTGAATTTCAATCCAGGGTAGAACTAGAAGTACCATACAACAGGTAGGTAACAAATAAAACTTGGAAAGTGTGAAGCAAGCAAGCTATACTGAGGGCCAAGTGTTTGAATCATGAAAGTTTTTACATCTTTATTGACCCTTGAGAAGCCTCTGAACCATGAGAAATAGGGATTGCATCAGACCATGTATAGGTAGTTCCTGTCCATCTATTGCCTTGGCTTCCCATTGTCTTAAAAACTCAAACAGTACATGTTGTAGGTATGCTGGCCATATTGCTCATCCCAAATTGCATTTTTTGGAGTTATTGAAGTGCTAATATTTAAAGCAAGTTCCCAATTGAAGTTGCTACATTTGTAACCCCTCCAAGAAATAGTCGAATAGAATATGCTATCTAGGACTTCCTTTAGGACTACCTTCGAATCTTTCCCACTTACTGGTAAATCCTTCTGTTCTTTTCACGTCAAAGGTGGTAGACGTCAAATGAGAAGCTAAAATAGCCAATGTCCTTGTGCAACCTTGATTTCTAAGAAGTAGGGGAGTTGAGCTAGTTAATAATTTTTTGCCAGCCCGTCAGCAAGCCATCCCACACCCAAGTAGAGAAAGGGCTATTGAAAGAAAAGGTGCTCCTCGTCCTTCATGTTCCTGCCACACAAACACAAGAATTAGTTTGTATCAGTCCCTATTGAAAAAGTTTCTCAAGTGTATTCATTCTCTTCCAACATGCAAGCCAGAAGATGACTGTATATCGTGGAAGAAAATGAGTGCATCACAATTTTGTTCCAATAAACACTAGGTAAAGGAGTTTGGAGAGCTTCGATGCCATTCTTGTCTGAGAACTTGCTGCTTGACTTCCATTTCCAGTAGTATTCCCTCTCGACGCTTTTACAAGCAATGGTAGATTGGATGACTTGGTCATCCCACCCTCTACTATAGGAAAGTCTCCACTCCATACCCCCAAAACTGAATAGACATTAGCAACTTCGCCAATACATGGTTTCCTCCTAAGCTCCGAATGAGTTCGGCTCAATATGCCCCAAGGCGCCATGGATCATTCCAAAATGAGGTGGGTTTCCTATTGTCAATTCTTTTGCTTATACAATGAGCAAATTTATTTCGGACTCCTAAATTCTTTCTCCAAAGCTAAGAGTCCGAAGGCTTTGGCTTAACTTTCCAACTTGATTTCCCCCTTATAATTATGATATGTACCCACTTGACCCAAAGACTTTTCTTGAGTTGATAGATATCCCAAATATTCTTCATGATATACGCATTGTTCACCAGAACTAAGTTTGTTATGCCCAAACCACCTTTCTCATTTGGTTGACATATCATGGCCCATTTAACTTTGGCTTTATTTGTACATCCCCAGAGAAAAAACCTTAGTATCTTCTCAATCTCTCTTATGATTCTTTTTGGGAGAAAGTATGACGTGTGCAGTAGCGACATTGCTATTTGCACAGAGTTTAAGTTGTAACTTCCCTCAGTAAGAATGGTTCTTGTTGGCTCATCTTTGCACTCTACAATATAGCATATCCAATAATGCCCCACAATTTGAAAATGATAGCTTTTCATCAATGAGGGGCACCCCAAGATATGTAATAGACAGAGTACCTAGTGACATGCCCATAACCTTTGCAATTGTTGATTTGTCTTGATTGTTGATGCGAGAAGTGAAGATCTCGCTCTTTTGAAGATTGGGCTTGTGTCTAGAAAGAGCTTGGAATTCTTCTAGAGACTCCGTTATAATTTGAACAAAAAGTATATCAGGCTTGGGCAGAATGAATAAATCATCTGTAAAAGCCAAGGAAGAAAGGCTGAACTGTTCATATTTGGAATGAAATGAGAATTGAGAATCTTCTTTTTCAATAATTGTGTAAAACCTTATATTACAAGAATGAAGAGGCATGTTAATATAGGATCTCCCTATCTAAGTCCCCTTGATGTTTTGAAGTTTTCTGTGAAAGTCATTCAGACTGATAGAAAGGAGGGAGTGGAGATGCATAACCAAACCCATTTCTTAAACCTTTCTGGAAAAATCATCTTCCTAAGAATCATCAGCATATACTGAAATTGGAGATGACTTTATATGTGACATTACAACATGAAATTGTCTAAAACTCCTTCATCATTATTGAGTTGTCAACCTTAGAAATCAAAGAGATGGTTGTGGCATTTATTGTTATATCTTGTATTTCAATAAGGGTAAAAGTGGTATTTAGGCTAATTAATTACTAAATCTAATTTGATTTTGGAAATTTTCTCCTAAACCCTAATCAAATTTCTATTTAAACAAGGTAAAGTCTCCTCCCCATTCATCAAAAAGTCAGCCGCCTTTCAAGAGAAGAAAAAGAAAACGTTCTTCTCCTTCTTCAAAAGCCATAAGGCCGCTAGCTAGGGACGCTAGGAAGGAGTATTGCCACTCGATCCATACCCTTCAAACGCGTAGTAATTATCAGGTAGGTGTTTCCTTAACATCCTTTGAATGTAAATCGTATAACCTTTAATTTTCATATGAAAATGAGATCGTGCATAAGTATTTGTGATTGTATAATTGTCTGATTATCTGATTCTATATGCATATGATGCATCGTATATTCGTACTCTGGGGGTATGTTGACTGTACGATTATATGGATATATGAGTATAGTTTTTGAGGATTATGGAAAAGATTTCATTTTGGATATGTATGTGAAGTGGGAGTTGTTGGTGGTGGCGGCGCGTGGCTGGTGGTGGTGGGTTATGGCCACGTGCTGCCGTGCTAGTTGCGGCTGAGGGGGGTGCGGCTGAGGGAGTGGGGAGCCAAGGCCTGCTAATTTGATGGGAAGGCTTTATCAGTTGATGAATATAGACGTTACCGTTAGTAATGCCAAATTTACCTTTCCCTTGCATCTAAATGTTGCCAAGTATGCTTCCCAGATGCATTCAGAGCAAGCCATAGCAAGCGCATCATAACAATTAGCTTGGAACCAGAAAGCTAGACTTTTATTACCAAAAATCAAAACTTTGAGTGCTGGTCTTTAGAGAGCAAATTAACGAGAGAGATTGAACTAAATCCTAAAAAGATAAACTACAATGTAAAAAGTGCCTCAAAATATGATCCAAACACTAAAATGTTTTCAGGAATTCTTCTGGTCGCCACCAACAAGTTGCTGCTATCTAGTGTTGTTTTCCCATAGATATTGTGCTTGAACTTGAAGCTCATCCCAACAATCCTATATTTCTTTGTGTTTTGCCAGAAATATGCTAAGCATGTTGGTTTGAAGAGAGATTTTCGGTTGGTAGTGAGGGGTGCTGCCCGTAACATGATTGCCATTCTAAATGGATCAGGTAAGTTTCATCTCCTTTTTTGCTTCTTCAGTTGCATTTGGGCTTAATTTTCCCGTTTGTTGCTGTTTATTTCCTCTGTGCATGTATTTCAAGGTTGTAAATTCATCTAATCTTGGCTTGGCTTGCAGTTGATGAGGTTCTGATAATCAAAAGTGTCACACATAGAGACTTCAACACGATGATAAAGGTACCATTGTATCAGCAGCACCTTAACTTGGATGACTTGATACAATGCAAAACTTAAGGGACTGATTAACTGGATCAATTTGGTTTCTTGGCTTCTTATTTTTCGTAAAAACAATGTATTTTTCAGCATAAGATCATTCAATTTTGGGTGCTGCCAGTGTCTTTACTAGTTTGAGAAGGCACTTTTTCTGCCATTCTATTGTTGATTACTAATTCGTCATGGCAGTTCAGAAAATTGCAAGTGTTAATCCATACATTGCTACTTGTAGAATTTAACTATACACCAGAGAATCAACTAGTCGTTTTTTTTTTTTTTTTTTTGGGGGGGGGGGTGTGTGGACGAAGGGGACCACAAAGTTAACACCGTGAGAAATGACAACTAATTCAACAATATATGGTGCCTTTGCTTGATTAACCAACTAAAGTTTTTTGTTTTTGGGTTGGGGCCAGGAAATTCCAAATCCGGTGTATCTATTCCAAGGTATTGTTCTGCGAAGAGGTGCCAAAGGAACTGGAATGAAATCAGTAGAGCTTGCACTTTCCATGTGTGATATTGTTGACATGTATGGTTTCACCGTGGATCCTGGCTACACAGAATGGTTAGTTCCTGGCCTTTCCGCTTGTTGCGCTGAGTCTCTCTCTCTCTCTCTCTCTCTCTCTCTCTCTCTCACACACACACACACACACACACACGACAATGTGTGTATGCTTCGGACCGAGTACGAACATGTGTTTAATGAAGTGAAAATGGAAAAATGTAACCATTGAAGCTTCTCTTGACAATCTGGCTTTTTATAGAAATAGTGAACATTCCAATATAAACTGGAAGAACCCTCCTGCATGGAATTTTGGAATAGACTAGTCATGAGCCATATGAGTTTCATGAGCCATATGAGTTTTGTGTCCACGGTATTTGCATTCAAACACTAAGGAGGTGGAGAGTTTCTCTTAGCCCATGGCAACTCTCTCCCTCCCCCACCCCGGCAAATCTCTATATTTGTCTCTGTGTGCGTGGGAGTGGTGGGAGGGGGTGATTGTTGACTAGGAAGGAGATCTTGTTTAAAGTATGATGAAACCTTTTCAGGACCCGCTACTTTTCGGAGCCAAAGAAAGGTCACAATCCACTACAAGGAAGAGCATATTACCAACTGCTGGAGTGCCTCGGAGTAAGTAGCTTTTTAGCCCCCCCCCCCTCTTCCCGCCCCTCTCGTCCTTCAAGAAAGAACCCCCTTGCCTAAAACATGGTCTTGGTGCATATACTGATAGATTATATTACATGAAATGATCAGGTCATCAGAATTCATTCTCCCATGAGGGCGAAAGAAAAGCGAGACTGGTCAGATAGCCCAAGCCGAGAAATGATACGCAAAGCTCATACAGCCGCTTTGCACTTGAAGAGGAATCGTTCAGACCCTGATGGCTTTGGGCAATTTGGTAGTTGTAAGGTGTGGGGAAGTGCAGGCATCTATGGAAGTGGACCTAGTTCTGGATCCAATGATATGAGTAATAGAAGGAGAAATTCGAATTATAGTAGATGGGAGGTAATGCCTTTCAAGAGTTTAAGAAAAGAAGCGCAGGATCATTTTATGGCGATGAACGGGGTATCTCTGTACAAAATGGACGGAAATAAGCTTGATGATTTGGTATGTGTAAGAACTTCTGATAACGCAGATGCTTGATAATGTAAAAAGGAGAAAAAAAAGAACGAAGTAGAAAAGGTTTTCTATGGTGGTGAGTTTGCATAGTGGAAGCACGGCTGTGAGCTTACAGATCTTTATCATCTTGCTTATCAGGGTACTGATCTTCAATGGCAACGAGTGGTACAAAAGAGCAACTGTGTTAATGACTGTTAGTGGAGTTGACAAATCTTGACAAACTGGCTGATTGAGACTCAAGGAGTTGTTAGCGGATTATGGATTTTCATTGGACATCCACAGCATAGCCGAAGACCGTTACAATGAGGATGGGTAGAGTTTTTTAGGCGTGTTCTTTTTAGTATTTACTGTGTTAGGAAGATTAGACTTTCGGGGGATTGTACGCTCATTTCAGTGCTATTCTTTTTGCGATTAGTTGAAGCTAGTATATACTGGTTTGGATTCAGCTAATTGATTATTTCTTATGCAAAGTAGATGTACGTTGTACCATCATTTGTCGAGATTGTCTATACCGGAAAAGTACTAAAAAAAAAAGCCACTCTTTGGGGCTACGTGCATGCATTTTTCTTTCAGGCACATGTAATTCATTTATACCTAAACTGTCAGTCACCCTCCTTTCCTTCGATAACTCTGATTGCTACAGAGGCTAGGGCCTAGTAAAAGAGGACTAGACATAGAAGTGGTGCTCTTTGGTAGACGGCCAATCCCTACCATCTAACCAATATAATCATCATCAGTATATCATCATTATCTAACCAATATAAAAACATCATAAACCGTTTTCAAAAAAAAAAAATAAAAAATAAAACTTGTAAACCCACAAGAAAAAATAAATAAATAAAATGAAAAGGAGAAAAAAAATAAAAAGCATACAAAAGATCTCATTCTTTTTTATTAAAAAAAATAAAACAAAAAAGGAAAAAGAAGTGGGTTGAAGGGGGGAGAAGTAAAAGGTGGCCCGCGCAGGCCCGTCGTTGTATAGTATGATAACTTCAGACAAAGAGGAGGTAATTGTAGTTTTAGATCAGATTCAGATTCAGAATTAGAGATCAGTTCATCTCACCAAGACAGTGTATTGCTGCTGCATTCTAATCTGCATCTAAAAAGCTTCCAACTGTTTGAATTGTATTACAAACATGGGCGCTTCCCAGTCCTCTTCTGCACTTGTCCCTTCCGATGATGATGATGAAGAAGAAGAAGAAGAAGACGGCGAAGATGAACATGAACATGAAGAAGAAGAAGACAATCACCTGAATTCGGACGAGCAGATTAGGGAATCCACCCACGGCCCAGCTCTCCTTAAGAAGGTTCTTCAACAAGAGCCAGAAATGTTACCTTGCCATGCCTCCGCCTCCCCTCTTTCTCCTCAGCTATCGGCCTTCGGAACTCCACGCCTTGGCCCCTCTATCAAGGTCTGGGATCCTTACAATGTCCTCGCTCCCCCCTTCCCCTTCCTCTTCCCCCTTCACTCACGACGGATCGCTCCCTCACCCTTATCTATCTTATTTCCCACGCCGAGTCTCATGTCAATTTGAGGCCGATTTGATTTCTGGCCGCTGCCCGAGGCCTCCCTCACTCACAATGGTAAGCGTCAGGCTAGAGCTCTCTCCGTCTTCCTCACCTCCCAAGCTGTTCGTTTCACTGCCGTTTATGTCCCTCCCCTCTCGATCGGGCTAGATCAACTGCTCTCTTGGTCTGTCAGGTATGTCTCTTTTGGTCTTCCTCCCAGATATGTACTGCTCTCAAGTTGTTTTTCCAATTGCGCCCTGCATCTATCGTCTTTCATTCGTTAGTTTCTACTCTTGCTCTTCTCAGAGTTGGTTAAGCTTCTCTGGTGAGATTAATTGTGTATCTTATACAATTCACTAGATTTTTTCTCCTTGCTAGGTACTCTTATAGCTTAGCATGAAACCCTTAACAATATAGTGTAAGTACCGAAAGACAAGATGTTATTAATCACTAGAGCTGTTTTTTCTGGAAATTCTTGTTCACTTGGTGCTGCATAGGCGACAGAACATAAGTCAACCCGGATGAATTATTTTCATCAGATTAATTATATAGAGACACAAAGTAGCAATCTTTGACGAAAATCAGGGGTTATTGAAGCTGCCTCTGGTGCCATTTTTTATTATGTGCCTCAGCCCTTTTTAACAGATTCTTCACTGGAAGAGGGCAGATTGCCGTTCTTCTTGAGGTGTTCTGCAGAGCAGACAAGTTTGTATATGGGTACATATCACTTACAATTATTGAAGCTCATTGTCTTCACCCCTCCTCGTTCTCTGTGCATAATAATGTTACATTTGGTTCAAAATTAAGCATCTGATGGTTATTTCAAGTTTGTTTATGTATACATATTTCTCTTTCTCATGCTGTGGTAAGGTCTTCGTCTACCAAGGATTGGTATTTGAGCACATTTTTGTTTTAAAGTGGGTCAAATGCAGAACGATTTAATGGAAATTGTGCGAGCTTTAGGATATTACCTATGTTAGGTACCCTGTTGTCTGAGTATGATGTCTGAGCTTGAAATCGCTGCATCTAGGGGGCTCAACTGTAATATTAAATATGTCAGGTCCTCATCACCATGTTGCAATTACAATTAAGCAAGGGCTTCCACATCTGTTGGATGACTCGGATGTAAGAGGGGAGCTCTAGGACACGTGGCCGTTTTAAAGACTGGAACGTGGAATAATGTGAAGCAAACGAGGTGGTAGCCACAATAATTGGAAGAAAAGGTTAATATGTTGTGCTTTCTAGGGACAAAATGGGTGGGCGAGTAAGCTAAGATGTTGAAATCTCGGTTTTAGCTTGTATATACAAGAAATAACTAGACAAGAAACAGAGTTGAGATTGTTTTGGATGCTTTCTTTAAAAACATAGGGCTGTAGTATTGGGCATTTTTAAAAGAGCAGGTTGATTAATAGATCTTAAGTTGGTTTTGAGGAAGGAGACTATTAATGTTCTTGGTATATATGCATCTTAAGAGGATCTTCAGAAGTTTTAGTTAGTAAAAAAGTTTAGATGGGTTTGTGCAAGGGATTCCTCTAGTTGAGAAAATCTTGTTAGGAGATGATTTAAGTGGACGTATAGAAAATGATGAAGGAGAAGGGTGATGCATATGGTGGACATGGTTTTGGAGCAAGAATGAAGGAGAATAGCAACTTTACATTTTGCTATGGTTTATGAGCTTGTGTTGGCGAATACTTTTCTGGAAGATAAGAATAATTAATTACTTCAAAATGGGTTAAATAAGTCACAAACTGATTATTTATGACTCGTAGGGAGCTAGAAAGGTAGGTTAGACAAGGCAGCTAATGCTTATGATATGCATATTTGACATAGAAAATCGAGAAATAGATGATTGGACACCTAAAATTAGATGGTGGAAATTAATGGATGATAAGATTAATTTCAAGGAAGTTGTGTTAGAACAAGTCACATGGGATTTGGATTTTGAGATTATTGTCATATGGAAGATGTCGTTTCTGGTGAGGTCATTTGAGAGGAGAAGCTGGTTGGTGAGTAAAGAGACGTTACACTTGCAAACAAATAATCCGGGTGGCTGGAAGATGTTGTGCAAGATAAAGTAGAAGCAAAAAAGAGATAGTTACAAGACACTTGCTGTTTGTAGGATGGCAAAAATGGAAAAGGTTTGTGGCCCCCAAAAATAGAAAAAACCTAAAAGAACCTTATACTGAGGCATGTTTATGTCTTGATTGTAGCCAGTTGGGTGTTGCTTGTCACAAAAAAAAAGTTTGTTATTGCTTTGTTGAAACAACTCTTATTTTGATCCTTGCTTATGGTTTTTTCTTGCTTCATTGGGTTATACAGTACTGGATGTAATAAGGTTGGTAGAGAATGTTCCCATGTTAAGCCGTATAGACACTTGAGGATATTATTATTCAACAAGATAGTTTAAAGATACAATGATTTGCCTTTTATAAACAGATTACAAAGGCCACAAATGGATGTGGGATTTTAACGTCTTTGTCCACTATCACAATGACTAGTTGTTGTTTAACATTAACAAGGCTGTGGTGTCCTTAAGCCACTGAATAAGTGACTTTCAGAAGTGTATAGCAGTATATATAACATATGTATTCGTATGTATATATGTATATACCTTGTCTCTACATATATATGTGTGTACAGTGTGCTAATATGTGTATACATTGTATTATTTGCTGTGTATTTCTACACTTCTCCTCAAAGTTGGTGTATACACTTATACAGCCAAGCTTGATTATCATATTTTGGAATATCTTCGTAGAAACTGGTTTGGTAAAGATATTTGTAACTTGATCCTTTGATGACACATGTTTAATTCTGATAACTTGAGCTTCAATCTTCTCTCTCATAAAGTTTCTATCTATCTCCACATGTTTGGATTTATTATGTTGAACATGATTCTTTGCTATGTTGATTACGGAAACATTATCACAACAAATTCTGATAGGATAAGATACCTTTTGTCCCAATTCTTCCATAACCCTCTTTATCCACAAACCTTCATACAATCCTAGTGACAAAGCCCTGAGTTCTGCCTCTGCACTGTTTTTTTGACACAACTGGTTGCTTTTTGCTCCTTCATGTAACCACATTTCCCCATAGGTATATGTCATATCCATATTCAGTAGTTGATCTCGTGTCAGTCTTTGATCCTGCTCAGTCTATATATATGAACAATTATGTGTCTATCTTCATTTTCTTTAAAGTGTAGTCCTTGTCCTAGTGCTGCTTTCAAGTGCCTGAGAATTTTCAAAGCAGCCTTGAGGTGTTTATTAGTAGGATTAATCTCAAATTTAGTGGTTAAATGCTCCTTTATTTGTTCTATACGTGCAAATCATTCTCAGTGAGTATGTATAAAGCCATATTTTAGTAGGATCAGGCATGAATTGACTTATAAAATGTGACTTTATACATACTCATTTCTAATGATAGTCTCTCAGTATCTTTTGCATGTGTATCATCTCCTGAAGCATTTAATTTTAATATATCAATAAATACTCCAAAAACTATTCAGCTCTAGTTCACTACTTTATGATAGAACATTCTTTGAGTAATTGATATGTTCTTCATCAAATGTAACATCTAAAGTTACAAATATCTAATAGGGCAATAACACTTGTGACCTTTCTGTGTACTTGAATATCCTAGAAAAATACATTTATTAAGCCTGTGATTTAATTTACTCCTTAAATGTGATTGTATATGAACATAAAACTAAACAATTTAAAAGGTAAAACAGAGAGCAAATTAGTGCTAGGTTATGGAGGCATGTTTAAGAGTTTTATAAGTTAGCAACCTAGGTGGCAGTATGTTGATTAAGTAAGTAGCAGTAAGAGCTGCTTCTTCCCAATAAAACTTTGGAATATGAGTTAATTGCACCTGGTATCCATTTTTTTCCACCAAATTTTAAGTAGCATCCAATGTTTCATGAAACACACTTGCCATCCAGACTTATAAGGTTAATAGACACCTGGCATCCATGCTGACGTCATAAAAGCAGTTTTCATTTATTTTTTTAAAAGTTTATAGAAAAAATAATTCAAAAATAAAAAGAAAAACCCCACCCCCACCCCATCCCACCCCCCACCCCATCCCACCCCCGACCTCCCTCCCCCATCCTCCCACATCTTCATCTTCTTCCTTCATCTTCCTCTTCATCCTCCCCTATCAATCTACATTCCTCCATCTTCATCTTCATACTCATTCATCAGCATAAATCAACCTCTCTGTTTCAATTTGCTTGCCGTCAGAATAGGTAATAGAATTAGGAATTCCAATCTCACCAGCTGAGATTTGAGCATCGTAATTCATCATAGAAGATGAGGGATTGATTCCAGCCCAACTAGAAAGATCAGAAGAGTTGCAATGATTAGTATCATAAGCAAGATGGGAAACTCCATCTTCCATTGAACCCATAGCTATCTCTATTTGTTCTAACATCTGGGCAACATCAGCCATCTGAGAAGATTTCACCTTGTAACCCAAAGCCTCAAGATCTCCATCCATCCCTGCATCCGGTTGCTCCTGTTCTTCACAAGCCCACATCTTTGATTGTTTGGAACTGAAGAAGATGAAGATGCAGCAGCTTTTCCAGCTATGGAAGAAGAATCTTCCTTTCCTTGATCACGATCCCTTTTCATTTTTTTCTCTTTCTTTTAATCAAAAAGGAAATAAACTTTTGATTTGGGATAGAAGTTTTGAAGACTTCCTCTCTTTTTTTCTTCTGGGAGCAGCAATGGTTTCAAGAAACCTGGACCAAATCAAGTGGATGGGTTTCAAAATTTTAGGTTTTTGCTTGGTCTTTTGAATCACTTTACATCGAAGGAAATGAAGTCAGTGAAGAGAAAGTAAGATGAAGATGGAGGAATAAGATGAAGATGGAGGAATGTAAATTGATAGGGAAGGATGAAGAGGAAGATGGAGGAAGAAGATGAAGATGGGGGAGGATGGGGGAGGGAGGTCGATTGTGGGGGGTGGGGTTAGGTGGGGTGGGGGGTGGGTTTTTTTATTTTTGAATTATTTTTCCTATAAACTTTTAAAAAATAAATGAAAATTGCCTTTATGACGTCAGCATAGATGCCAGGTGTTTATTAACCCTATAAGTCTGGATGGCAAGTGTGTTTCATGAAACATTGGATGCTACTTAAAACTTGGTGGAAAAAAATGGATACCAGGTGTAATTAACTCCTTAAATGTGATTGTATATGAACATAAAACTAAACAATTTAAAAGGTAAAACAGAGAGCAAATTAGTGCTAGGTTATGGAGGCATGTTTAAGAGTTTTATAAGTTAGCAACCTAGGTGGCAGTATGTTGATTAAGTAAGTAGCAGTAAGAGCTGCTTCTTCCCAATAAAACTTTGGAATATTCATTGAAAACATAATTCATCTGATTACCTCTAATAAACGTCTATTGTTTCTCTTAGTTATTCTATTTGTTGGGATGTATATGTGTAGGAGGTTTGATGATATATATCATGTTTAATCGTGAAATCTCTAACTGTTCTATTTAAATACTCTGCTCCGTTGTCTGATGTTAAAGTTTTGATTGTGTCTCAAAATTGATTCTTAATTAAATTGACAAATTTCTTCAGAAATTGACCTACTTCTGTCTTATGCTTCTTAAGATGTACCCAAGTTACTCTGGTATAATCATCCACCAAAGTTATAAACCACCTGATCCTATTGATATTGGCTACCTTAGAAGATCTCCAAATATCAGAGTGGGCACAGTTAAATGGATGTGTTGATTTATATTATCTTAGCAGAATAGTTAGCTTTAGTATGTTTAGCTAACTAACACACCTTACATTTAGCATTTTTAGGATCAATTTTGATAAATAAATCTAGCATAAGCCTTTCAAATACAAAAAGTAAGGATGTCCTAATCTTTTATGCTAGAGTAGAATTTGGTCACTGCTAGAACCTACACTAGCACAGGAGTAAACACATGGCGGGTTCCCTTCTTTTCTGATTTGTTCTTGTTCTTCAGCTTGCGAAATGAAGAGCTCATTTAGTTTCCTAGCATTGCCAATCATCTCTTCCATAGTTCTCTCTTGAAAACAACATTCAGAAGGTGAGAACCAGGCAAAACAGTTATTGGATTTTGTTATTTTTTATACTCATATCAAATTGAAACTTAATACAGATACATATAATACATCATTTATCAATAGTTTATTAGTTACCTTGACCATTCCTTTTCCTACAATTTGTAGGTTTAATCCATTTGTAATCTTAACAGACATTGGATTAGCAAAAGAATCATAATGAAGTAAGAGTTTTTTTGTTGTGTCATGTGATCAGAGGCTCGTGAATCAATGATCCAGGACTGAGTCTTACTTTTTTGTTTGTTACCTGAACTAGCCATTGAAGTGTGAATTGGTATAGAGTGTGTTGCAGCTTTCTGTTGATTGAAAAGTTGAAGTATAGCTTTAATTTGGCTTTGTGTCGGTAGGGTTGATGCTCCATGTGTTTGCTCACTCCTATTAACTGTGTTGGCAACATGTGTCTTTGTATTTCTCCAACATTTATTGGTTGGTCTTGGTGATCTCCCTTCTCCTAGTTTCTCATGCAGTCTCCAGCACTCTTCGATCACATGTCCTAACTTTTTGCAATACCTACAGAATGCTCTATCATTTTGGCCATGGGTCACTTTTCTTTTGGTTACATGTGTTGAAGTTTGAGGGTTAGAACTGACAGATTGAGGTTCAGTCGGTTCATCTTGAAGTTTTTCTGTTATCAAGGTTGATCTCTTAGTGGCAAGTGTAGGAAGTGACCCCATCATAAATTTAATCTTACTTTCCTGATATCTTATTTATGAGAAAACAGTTTTCAAATTCATACATTCAGAGGTGTTATCCTTTTCAAAATACATCTCATTTGCTGCTGACCATATCTTAGCTACAGTGGAGTGAAGAATGAAATTGTCACTGATATCAGGGGTCATTGACCCTATTAACCAGGACATAATCATTACTTCTCATATTTTCACACTCTAACCTTTGAGTTTGTAGAGGCAGGAATATCTCCAAAGAGATAGTCTTCCTTCCCTCTGTCTGTTATGAACATTTCAACTACTCTACTCCATGATAGATAGTTGTTTCCAGTTAGCTTATGATTTGTAATCATGATAGGAGCTCTATCATAGGATGAGTTAAATGAAGTATTTGACTCTGCTCCTGAAGGTTGTTCAAATGTGGAAGTAGCTTTTGTTTCACTAATTTCTGCCATCTTTTAAGTACAAAGTTTTTCAGAGCAGACGAGGAAGAAGATTACAATGATGGCGGCTCTGGTACCATACAAAAAACTTAAAGATATTATTGTTCATCAAGATAGTTCAATAATATAATAGTTTGCCTCTTTTTTGGGCATATTACAAAGGCCACAAGTGGCCGTGAGGTTCTAACGGGTATAACGCACACTGTCACAACAGCCAGTTGCTGTCTGACGGTAACAAGGCTGTGGTGCCTTAAGTTGCTGAATAAGTGACTTTCAGGAGTGTATATATCATGTATGTACCTATATATATATATGTACAGTGTTCTAATATGTGTGTATACAGTGTGTTATTTACTCTGTATTTCTACAAGCTGGTTGAAACTTAGAATCAATCACCCGGATAATCTGAATTTCCAGGAAATAGTTTGGCGAAGACGTGGTGTCTGTTGACCCTACCATATTCAGGATAATTGTTCTTGTGCTGATCTTGGAATTTTTCAATAGGAGTGTTTTTTTTGCTTTGGCATCTAACTATTCAAGGACTTGTGAGTATTCCTTGGGTAGTAGTGATACTAGAAAGAAAATGATGGCAATTGTAGATAGGCTTATGGACCTGGTGGTGATACGTGTCGTGAGAAAACAGGATTAAAATATAATTCCCTTTCAGAAGGTCTAGTTGAGTCATCTTTTTCCATTTTTTTTAAGCATGGCGTGCATTGCATTATAGTTTATTATATGCCTTGTGGCAGTAGTCTTGGTGCATGGTAAAATTGTAAAAAGTACGCAATGGTGAAAACTTCAAAATTTAACAGTAGCACTTGGAACATTTAATTTGTATGTAGCTGCCTACTGAACAAATGGCGTGATCAAATGATATAGGAGATGAACATTCCAGAGGAACAGATACGATCTTCGGAAGCACTTATAGAGATGAACCAGGGGCATTGGGAAGGTTGCCAGCGATTGGAAATAATGACTACTGAGACGGTGAGCTTAATTGAAAGGCACCAGCCTGATTTTTGTGCACCATCTGGAGAATCACTCAGGCAGGTTGAGTTCAGGATGGTTCAGTTCCTTAACAGTACAATTTTGGCATTGCCTGAAAAATGTAGATCCGACTTCTCTCCACCGGAACCTAGTGAGACCCAGGTTTTCCCGCAGAGGGTTTCTCATGCATTTGCGAACTCTATTCATGATAGGGATGGGCCTCAGCTCCCTCCGCTGCAACTGGATGTGCTTCATAGGCATCGGCAAGGGCTTCCAAGAAAGAAGTCTGGTAAGAGCAGGCTTCAGATTGTGACCACAACTGGAGATCACGAAGCTGACGATGAGATGTCCCCTCGAGAACCACTTAACCAGGTCCCTTTCGAACACACTAATATCAGGGTCTCGCCTTCTCCCGTGCGTTCTTGTATCGGTGTATTTACTCACGCGGTGCCAATAAAGTGTCTACTGACGGGAATCCTTGGATGCAGTGCTGCAATGTCGCATAAGATTTGCATAGAGGATTCCTCAGTGACAGTCCTACAGCATTCATGGAGAATGGGTTGGCAAATAAAGAGATTAAATGACAATGCTCACCTGAGGCTTCTGTAGCCATTTGGATGTGCCATATGTTGTTTGCCTTGGGACAGAAATGAGCATATTTTGTATTTTGGATGTATTATTTCTGGAAAAAGCTCACTGTGCCACGACAGCTTTTGCTTGTATAACCATGTTTTATTTGTCCTGTTGCCAACTCCAGGTAAAGGCAAATTGCAGCTGGAGGTTGCGGGATCATGCCCATTTAATGAATTTTGTTTCCATTCGCAGCACGAAAGATATCCTCCTCCAACAACCCCCCCCCTCCCCCTCCCCCTCCCCCTCCCGGGTCCCTCTTTCAAAGCGTTATCAATGTCATCAATCTTTACAAATACCAATGAAGAAGGATGATTGTTAATGGACTCCTAAATGATCTAATTTCGTTTCAGTTACGGATTCTAACTAATTGAAGTTATATTCTCGCCAATTCAAGGGATCATTCGAAACATATTAGTAATGAAGTTTTATGTAGAGAGACATCAGCCTCTGAAGGGCCGCGGTTTGGCCAAAAAATAGTAAATAATAATAAGTAAACATGATCAGCCATGTGGAAACATTATTGGAGGATGATTCATCTGACAAGCTTAACATCGGAAGATTCATAATCTAAGATAGAGATGTTCATCTCTAAAGCTTCACTGATTCTCTCTGAAAAGGAGGACATAACCCAACTGGTTCCGGGCATGTGTTCTCGAAAGGGAGGTCAGGGGTTCAATTCTTTCCAAAGGCAAGAAAGCCCCTTCCCAGCAAGTGCATAGTGTGTCAGCTCCTTGGCCTGTAGGCTTGTCTGCAGTGCTGGGGTATTCCAGCAAGTGCATAGTGTGTCAGCTCCTTGGCCTGTAGGCTTGTCTGCAGTGCTTCTCTCTGAAAGCTAGCTTCAACCAAAGAAGACCATTTCCCCAGGCGGAGATGCTTACCCCGAAATTTTGTGTATCCAATTATAGAAAGCTTCTATTCCTTTGTGGCAAAAGGTTGAATCCCAACCTAAAGGACTCCTACTGTTCCAACCCTAAGGAACTGCGTGGAAGATGTAAATCATGAGTCCATCAGCCTCCTAGATTGGATGAAATCTTACGCAGTTACCCACACAAGATGCCCCCACAAACCAGGACTTTGGTCTAGCAGCAGAGGAACACCCACATTATGCGCGTCTCTGGATTCGAACTCATGACCTCTTTATGGTGATCCTCAATTCAAATACCAACATAACTATATCATAAGGGCGAAAGCTTGTATTCCTTGTGTAGACTACAGGTGCTCCCATTGGGAGGGGAAATCATAACTTGGGTTCGATTCAAAAGCTAAGCCTGCCAGGATTGTACCCAAAAAAAAATCATAATAAAGATCAAGTTTGGAGTAAAGGTCATACCTGGCTCAGAGGATCTCCACCGCTTAATTCTCAAGAAACATTGTGGAGGATGCAAATCATGAGTTTAGCGGTTTCTTAGGTTAGATGATGACTTACATAGTGGCTTACACAAGGTGTCACTCCATAAACTAGGTATTCGGCCTAGCAGCAGCGGAACACCCACAATGTGATTGTTCGTGAAATCAAACTCTTTGAATCAAAACTCAACTCGAATAACAAATGACATGTAACTTGAAGGCATAATAAAAATCAAGTTTACTTACAAACAGGGAGTCTTCACCAAATATGCAAGAAGGTCTTCCACATTCTATTCAACTAATCACCATCAACTACTGATCAAACAGATTATTTATTTATTTTTTTTAACATTTTCTATTATACATACTGTCACATTCGTGCCTCAAAGTTCTACGGACAATTACATTTTAAAATAACGAGACACTTCCATTAGGAATTATGGCAAAAGATATTATCTGGCCGTCAACTTTTCCTTTTTCTATTTTTTGCTTTCCCCTTTGGATATTACTTATTTTTCTTAGAGTTATTCATTGATTTCAAATTTGCTTACTTACGCATCTGGCGAGTAATCAACACAACCCTCTTGGCATTTTTGTTGCGACATTGATTATGACTGGAATCGAAACCGGCTATAATATGTAAATTCCTTGCAGGTTATATAGCCTTGCAATACGTAAATATAGAGAAGTAACTGCGTGTAAATTTTGTCAAATATCATACCTCAAAAACATAAACTTCAATTAACATACTAGAAATAAAAATATTAAGTTTCAGCTTTAACGTAAAGAAGAATGCCTGTGGCGACCAAGATCTTCTAAGTGAGCATTCATTTGCTTATCTGAAAAATGACAAAGATAATGGGGTGAGCATTCTTACGTGCCTAAGAAATATAACGTATCTATGCCTTAAAAACACGTTTATCTTCCTACAGGTATCTGAGGTAAGAACGCATGTGAGCTTTTTGTTAAAATATTTACGAAACTCAGATTCTATACATATTAGAGAACAAAACCGACATTTTGCACAACACAAGGATTAGCAGAGCTCATCACAGAGATGAGCTCAACACAGAGATGAGCTCAGCACTGGATGAGCAGAGCTCAGCACTGGATGAACAGAGCTCAGCACAGTGATGAGCATAGCTCAGAGATGAGCTCAGCAGAGGATGAGCAGAGCTCACCACAGGGAAGAGCTCAACACAGAGATGAGCTCATCACAGAGAAGAGCTCAACACAGGGAAGAGCTCATCACACAAACCGAGGCGAATCCAGGACTGTCTTTAAGACGAATTGCTCCGGTATACTATGCCCAACCAGAAATTACAAACATCTCACAGGATACAACGGCTAACAGTTCGAACGAGTGGCACTACTACGTAAGAACTCCACGAACCTGACAAATGTTCTAACTTCTTGGATTGATGAAATGCAGCATCAGTATATGCAGAATGCAGCAGTAGTGTATGCAGAAACGGTCGTATGCAGCAGGAGAAGGAAGAAAAATTTCAGTGTCCCTCAGAAGCAGAGCACTGCCTCCGTTTATAGAGAGAAATCTTGGAGGTTACGGCAACCCACGACCGCACTTGTCATACCGCGTGATTTTCGAGTCCGACATGGAATAAATTTAAAACAACTCAAAATACAACTATAGCAATTGTATAGGTTTATGAGGCTTAGTTAAATAAAGTATAGAAAAAGAAAGGAAAGGGTTAAAGTGGGAATTAATAAAATTAGGCAAAATTATCAAAATGCCCTCCCCACTTAAATGATGGGGGAGTTACACATTAGTATAACTCCCCAAAAGAGGGGGAGGCAACGGTTAAAGGCAAAAAGGAAGAGGGGGAAGCGGCTGGAGAGCAAGGAGAGAAGAAAAGGAAGAGAAAAGAGAGAAGAAGAAATGAAGAAGAAGAAGAATAATAAAAAGCGGCCAACCTAGGTCCAATCCATCATGAAATTCTGCCATACACTTGTAAGATCATCTAGAAACAAAGTCAAGTAATCTTTCTATGCGCTTTACGCAAATTTTGGTTACAACAGGCCCTATGTTCTTATAAAGAGAAAATTTGGATCACACATTAGTAATCTTGATTTGTTTACGTTAAATGTCCTATTATACGTATTTGTTGTTGTTGGTTGATTAAAGACATGTTCTTTGGGCCAAATTCTTAGAATATCTATGTTGTGTTTAATTGTTGATAAATATACCCTTAAACTGTTATCTTTGTTGTAAATATTGCGTTATGATAATTTATTGCATTTACTAAGTATAGCCTTAGATGATTTAAGATGAATAGAGAAAGGTTTGAAGGTGTAGATGATGTATTGCTACAAATTGTGTGTGAGTTAAAAGGTTGACGATTCATCCCGAGATAGGAATAATAGAAGGCTTAAGATTAATACAAACCGATAGATGTAAGGTTTAAACTATATTGTTGTGTGTTTTGCTTGATAGATTCAAGGGGGTAAGGTTGAATTTTAGGTGTTAAGATGGAAAGACTGAAGGAGGAAGATGAAGGAGAGAAGTTACTGCAGAAATTTGCAGTTCTGGAACCGCCAGAACACTTCGAACACCTACATTAGGCGCTCAATGTCACATTAGGCGCCTAAAGTAGGCGTTCAATGTGTCCCAGTGCATTCCAGAACACTTCGAACACCTACATTAGGCGCTTCATGTCACATAAAGCGCTTCATGTAGGCGTTCGATGTGTCACAAAACATACCAGAACACTTCGAACACCTCTGAAGGTGTTCGATGTCACATAAGGCACTTCATGTAGGTGTTCGATGTATACCAGCACATTCCAGAACACTTCGAACGCCTAGAGTAGGCGCTCCAAGTCACATTAGGCGCCTCCTGAAGGCGTTCCAAGTGTACTAGAAGTTCCTTTTGACCCTTAAGCGCTCCATGTGTATGAGATACCTTTATTCTCTTCCATTGCTCATAAAATACAAGTGTTTTTGAAGTGTGCTTGAGTTGTAAACATTAAGTGTGAATGAGTAGGGTTAAATATGAATTCGAAGTGAATTTGCGATACGAAAGGGCATGAAGTTGTATGAATGAGGTGTACTTGAGTTGTAAACATTAAGTGTGAATGAGTAAAGTTAGGTATGAATTTGAAGTGAGTTAGCAATATGAAAGGACATAAGATGGTACGAATAAGGTGTGTTTGAGGAAGTATGAATGAGCAAGGTTAAGTGTGAACTCGAGATAATTTTTGTAATACGAAAGGACATGAAATGGTACGAGCAGGGGGTGATAGAGGTTCAGGACTTTGTACTTGATATGGAAAGTGTGTGTGCATGTTTACACGTTTGATATGATGTTACATTAGCATTCTGCATCATGACATGAACACTTTGCATTTGACATGAGAATCGCTTTGCGAAAGAACATGTGTTTACAAGAGAAGATTAAAGTTTTCGAAAAACAAACTATGGTTGTTGGTTGATCGCGGGGTATAAAAGTCACGCCTGCGAAAGCAGGGTATGAAAGCATGACCTGTGAATCAACAGCAGGGTATAAAGTATTTTATAGGGCTGTTGACCTATCAGCACAGAAAATAAAGTTATTTTATGGGGCCGTGGACCTATCAGCACGGAAAATAAAGTTATTTTATGGGGTTGTGGACCTATCAGCACGGATATAAAGATATATGTTATGGGGCCATGGAGCTATCAGCACGGGGTATAAAGTTATATGTTATGGGGCCGTGGACCTTTCAGCACGGGGTATAAAGTTATATGTTATGGGGCTGTGGACCTTTCAGCATGGGGTATAAAGTTTTGTTTGCTGTGGACTGATCACCCACAGGGTATAAAGTTCAGCTACGCGAAGAATATGATAAGAAGAATTATGAAAAGTTTTGTGAAGTGACACGCATAACATGTTTACGAAAGAAGATATATGCATGGGTTTTGTGTGTGTTTTTGAAGAAGTACATGCATCATGATACACGAAGCATAAGATTTGACATGCAAGAAATGTTACTAGCATATGTTCTGTTTATGTAGTATGTTTGGCTCTATATGTGTTGGTTTCATTTTGTGTGTCAATTATGTGGCTTATTTGGATTTGATGAATCGTTATAAAGATGTTATTTGCCAACCCGAGCATCTTATTTTGGGCATTGATTTATATATTAGTGACTCGTCGTGTGTGGTCCCGTAAGGTGTATAGACGGGTTACTTGCTGGCGATGTTTTCGCTAAGAACAATTACTCGATCTGCTTTTCAGGTGAGCCAAAGTACAAGATGATTTTTGTAGAAGATATTGGCGAGTGGGCTCATTGGGACGATAGTCACTAAAATGAACAGGCTTACAGTCCTTATCCTTTAGTTGAGGAATTTAATGTTAAAACTTTGTATTGAAGGATACTTTAGACACTCTTCCTGACACGTTTTATTTCTGATGTGTTTCTATTGGTTATATAGATGTTAGTGAAGTTTTAATTCTACGACGTTTCTGCTGATTTATCTTACGTCATGAATGACGTGCGCTTAATCTGCTTTGACGCTTCGTAGTTCTCGTAGTAGGCTACGATAGGTGCACTGGTGCCGATGTCCAGTATCGGGCCGGAGCGCTACAGGTGGTATCAGAGCCTAGGCTTCAGATCTATCTAGGAAACTTAGGTTCATAATCTTTTAGCAATTTAAGATTTGATTTTCCCTTAAGTTTGATCTTTAGGTATAAGTGCTGATTATCTAGAGTCTAAGTATGATTTGGGTTGAATAAGTGCGAGTGCGTATATCATTTAAATTTCTATAATAATTTTAATTTGGACTCCACTGATCTCTTGGACACGATTTCTGTGGTGCCTTTCTGAAGTATTACGTGCCCGAGACAGCAAGCTTAGGCAAGATAATGGCGTTCGACGGGCTAAAACAGGGTTGGATGACAATTTCGGACTATGCCGACTATGTCCATGCTTTGGGTAAGTTCGCTCCTGCGATTATGTCTGATAATCACTTAAAGATGACAAAGTTCGAGCGAGGTTTGGACTCAAGAATTCAGTCAGTAATTGTAAGCGCATGAATGAGAACCAACAAGGACATGATGGATGCATGCTTTCGCATCGAGAGTGATTTCCGTAGAGTGGTGGCAAGAGAGGCCGATGCAGGATACTCTGACAAAGGTAAGAGGTTAAGAGAAGAGATTTGAGTTGGTGGCAGGCCAGGACGTTGGATCCAGATTCAAAAGAGATGCCTGGTCAGGAAATTTTAGAGACCCCCACCATAGAATCCAGTTGTACATCAGGCTGTAGGAGTTTTCCGCATTGCAATAAGAGCCATGATGGTGAATGTGAGAAGTTGGCAAGAGTGTGTCATCGATGCAGACAGGTGGGTCATCACATTAGAGATTGCCAGAGATGAGAAAGAATGCTCTGGGAAAAGCGGCTCAGCAGACGAGGACAAATGCCCACGTCCATGTCATGACTGACACGGATATTTAGGAAGCCACCTACGTGGTATGAGGTGCAATTTTAGTGAATAAGATATTGACCACTGTGTTTTTCGATAGTGGCCTGAATCACTCTTTCGTGCCAAAAAGATTCGCTAAGCGCCTTTGTGGTTCACCAGAATAGTTGAAGTTATTAGCGAGTGGTCTAGACATGAGTGTCACTGAATTGTGGAGTTCTTTGGTCTAGCTAGTCATTACAAGCAGTTTGTCGAGGGATTCCCAGCAATAGTAGTGCCCTCAGTCGCCTTACTCAAAAGAAGTCCAAGTTTGAGTGGATGGCAGAATGCGAGAAAAGCTTCACGGAGCCCAAGAGGAGGTTAACCAAAGCTCCAGTGTTGGCTCAACCTTCTGGTACTGATCGGTTTGTGATATATAGTGATGCGTTGAAAAAAAAACGGTTTAGGTACGTAAACTGTAGCGTAAGTTATGATTTTCCATCCAAATCGAGTTTAGTTTGATACTTCACTTGTAGGTTGTGTTTTGATGCAACACGAACGAGTTATCGCGCATGCCTCGAGACAGTTAAACATGAGGCAGCGAAGATGGTTGGAACAACTAAAGGACTACGACTTAACCATTAATTACCATCCAAGAAAATCTGATAAAGTGGCTGATGCATTAAGCAGAAAATCTTATCATGCACTACAATCACCGCTTGAGGGGAAAATAAAAGGATTTGGTTGTATCTGGTTGGCTCTATAGTTAATGTTTTGGCATCATTGACCATCACCCCGAGCTTGATTGTTTGGGTGAAAGAAGAACAAAAGAATGATAAGACTTTTGGTGTCATTGCTGAGAAACTGAGGTATAGTCAGATTGATGGATTTCAGGCTAGCGATGACGGGAGCCTATAGTTCAGAGGGAGACTATGTGTTCCTGCGATGGGTGAACTCAGAAGAGAAACTTTGCAAAAGGCTCATAGTTTGAAGTTATCGATACATTCCGGTAGCACCAAGATGTACACAGATTTTAAACAATGGTGTGGGATGAAGAGGCATATTTCGGAATTCATCGGGAGATGTCCGGTGTGTCAGCAAGTTGAGGATAAACACCAACGATCTGGTGGATTGGTGACGCCGTTGGAGCTTCTAGAGTAGAAATAGGAAATTATCACGATGGACTTTGTGGTTGGTATACCAAAAACAAGAAGTAGATTTTCTAATAAAGTTATATGTTATGGGGTCGTGGACCTTTCAGCATGGGGTATCAAGTTCTGTTTGTTGTGGACTGATCACCCACATGGTATAAAGATCTGCTACGCGAAGAATATGATAAGAAGAATTATGAAAAGTTTTATGAAGTGACACGCATGACATGTTTACGAAAGAAGACATATGTATGGGTTTTGTGTGTGGTTTTGAAGAAGTACATGTATCATGATACACGAAGCATAAGATTTGACATGCAAGAAATGTTACTAGCATATGTTCTGTTTATGTAGTATGTTTGGCTCTCTATATGTGTTGGTTTCATTTTGTGTGTCAATTATGTGGCTTATTTGGATTTGATGAATCGTTATAAAGATGTTATTTGCCAACCCGAGCACCTTATTTTAGGCATTGATTTATATATTGGTGACTCGTCGTGTGTGGTCCCGTAAGGTGTATAGAAAGGTTACTTGCTGGCGGTGTTTTCGCTAAGAACAATTACTCGATCTGCTTTTTAGGTGAGCCAAAGTACAAGATGATTTTTGTAGAAGATATCGGCGAGTGGGCTCATTGGGACGATAGTCACTAAAATGGACAGGCTTACTGTCCTTATCCTTTAGTTGAGGGATTTACTGTTAAAACTTTGTATTGAAGGATACTTTAGACACTCTTCCTGACACATTTTATTTCCGCTGTGTTTCTATTGGTTATATAGATGTTAGTGAAGTTTTGATTCTACGACGTTTCCGCTGATTTATCTTACGTCATGAATGACGTGAGCTCAATCTGCTTTGACGCTTCGTAGTTCTCGTAGTAGGATACAGCGGGTGCACTGGTACCGATGTCTAGTATCAGGCCGGGCGCTATAGCACTGATCGGCCAGTAACCCCCACGATCACCACGCACCTAGTAACCCACGACTGGTAGGAATCAGTCGAACTAAAACTGTCAGTTTAATATGAGCCGTTAGATCGTAGGATTAAATCATAACCGTAGGATCATGTAAATTATTTTTTGGAAAAATTTAAAAGAAAATTTGTCCAAAAAGACAAGAACCAGGCGGGCGAGCCACGAGCCGAGCGAAGCCCGAGCCGGACAGGCGGCGGCAACGCGCGCGCGTGTGTGGCAACCATCTGTATCTTCCCTCCGGTCAAAAATGATTTTGCCCTTAGGATACATCTGAAGTGACTCTCCTAACACTATATTTGGTGGCATTTTTCCTTCGATTGGCCAATGTGGTATATTTGCAAATAGGTTATGTGTCTTCTTCTCATGAAGTCACATCACCAATTTTTCAATTTGCAACCAATTTTTACTCCTACTTTGAGCATTAATTTCTCATTCACCTGGTACCAAAATTGATTTATTCAAAAGTCTAAAATCATCTACTCATTACGTAGATAATTTAGGACTAATTAGTTTCCATTTTTGATTAACGGACACTAATTCAAAATATTTTTCTCACCAACTTTGAACAAACTCTCCAAAATTTCTTTCCAACACTTTTCTCAATCATTCTATTTGCTTCCATATACCTAATTCATATCTTTAATGCAAACTTAATAAATAATTAATATCGGCATTTCGTTTACCTTAATCCATTAATCTATTTATTTTTGTTCTTTTACATAATTTAATTGTCATGCCAGGATTTTCTCTTTTGTGTTGTTTCGTATCATCATCACAAAAGTTATATTTATCTATTATCAAATACAAATACAAATACAACATTATCAAATTTTTACGTGCCTTAGAGGTTCCGCCTATGGTGGGGTACCATACACGCCTATGGTGGGGTATGGTAAGATCGAATGTACGCAACCATACTAATGTGTTGAAAACACATAGACATTGTTTCGGATGATCCATAATGGTGTGTTAAGCTATTATCTAATATTTGATTAGATAATATCAAATATTTAATAATAAATATTATTATTAAATATTATTTAATATTTAATTATTGCACGGACAATTATCTACTAGCCACACGTGGGTTGTCGTCCTTGGGGACAAGACATCCTACACTTTATGGTTGTTGCACTTTGAGGCTATCCATCGCGGTCTCTGACCATATGACTGTCTACATATTCGGGGTTTCTATTTTAGACCACACTATACATTCACGAACATACTCAATGATCACTTAACGTGTGTATCTTATATGTAATAATTAATATTATTACGTGACATACATGACATATAATATTAACATACATAAGATCCACTTTATGATTAATTCGTATAAACTTTATTAACGTACCGCATTACACGTATCTCGAATTAATCCCAACATGATTCTCTTGTTTTAACAAAGAAATATTACTATTGGTTGTGTTTAAAAAATGAATAAATATAATTATGAGAATCCGTATAATAGTTGTAGTAAGGTAGGGTGTCTCTGATAGTCATCATATCTGACGTGACGAGAGCTGGAATTTCCACTTCGTGTTTTAGGCCTCAAATAATTGATGGTCGTCGTAATCCTCATCCGCATCCTCATCACTCAAAAATCAAGATATTTGAAAAAGGTAAATGATTGATGTCATATATATTTGTATATCTTTCCTTTTTCTTTTCAATTCTACTCCGAAGAAAAACCAAAGTTTCGATTATTTTAAAGATGAAAAAGAATCTTCCTTCCTCTCTCATTAGCCTGCGTCCCTGTACTGCTGCTGCTACTACTACCCCTATTGTGCAGTAGGGTGTGGATGTAGGATGGGGTTTGGTTCTTCCACCCCCTTTTGTGATGGCATCTTTCAAGTTGATTTATCCCTTTTAACTCTTTCTCTTGTTTTAACGTTCTAATCATGCTTCTCATATACTTTTGAGCGCTGATGATGAAGAATGACGATAGCATTCATTAGCCCCCTTACCACTCTGTGAATTCTTCATCCTTTTCCAATAATTTCGTATCTAAAGATTCCACCTTGGTTTGTGGGTTTTCTTTTATTTCAATCTCCAGATCTGCTGCTGAAGGGCGATTTTATACCTTCGACCCAGGAGATTTCGACCCAGATCTAGGCCTCCAGTATCCAGAATCTCAAGTATTGGCTATAAATTTCATTTCTTTATGAGACTTTTGGTTAGTCATTCAGATTGAAACCATCACCCTTCCCTCTTTCCTATCTCTTGGACCAGAATTTGCACTAATAATCGGACATCATGTGTTTGTATCAGTGTGTGATGAGTTACTTTCCGGAGGAAGTGCTAGAGCACGTGTTGGGCTTCTTAACCTCTCATCGAGACCGAAATTCGGCATCCCTGGTGTGCAAATCCTGGTACAGAGTTGAGAGTGTGAGCAGAGAGAAGGTGTTCATCGGCAATTGTTACGCTGTCAGCCCTGAGTCCTTCGTAGCCAGGTTTCCTAGGGCTAGATCTTTGACCCTTAAAGGAAAGCCCCATTTTGCTGATTTCAATTTGGTTCCCCATGACTGGGGAGGTCATGTCTATCCATGGATCCAAGCCATGGCCGATGCCAATCTCAATCTTGAGGAGCTTCGCTTGAAAAGAATGGTGGTCTCCGATGAGTCTCTAGAGCTCCTGTCTCGTTCCTTCCCCAATTTCAAGTCTCTCGTCTTGATCAGCTGTGAAGGCTTCTCCACAGATGGCCTCGCTGCCATTGCTTCTAACTGCAGGTCTGGCCTTTGCTTGTCTAACTGCTTTGTGCTTTTACCTACTTCAATTTTTATTGATTATGCATCGTCACACCTCTTAAAGCAACGGTCTTTTCTATCCTTGACGGCTGCCTAAACTACAACTACACTTACTGACCAGCTGCTATCCATGCGGTACTAGTGAATCTGTTCAGCTATGTATTGCTGCTATTAATCTTTGTCAGCTATGTATTCCCTCATGTTTTGTATACTAAACAATGCGTGAATTCTGGATGGACTATTGTCATATCTCAAATTTGCCGTTTTTCTTTCTGTTGGTAAATTGCTGATAATTTGCTCTCAATTCCCAAAATTTCAAACGCCCAGCGGCATAAGTTGAAAACCATGATTTTGACTTTTATATTGTATTGAGGAAGCAGGTTCCTGCGAGAGTTGGACTTGCAAGAGAATGAGGTCGAGGATCGTAGAGGACAGTGGCTGAGCTGTTTTCCAGACATCTGCACCTCTCTTGTGTCTTTGAATTTTGCATGCCTTAAAGGAGAGGTTAGTTTGACATCGTTGGAGAGGCTAGTCGCTAGATGCCGTAAACTCCGAAGTTTGAGGTTGAATCAGGCTGTGCCTCTTGAATCTCTTCAAAAGATCCTGGTTCAAGCACCTCAGTTGGTTGATTTGGGGACTGGATCTTTAGTCCATGAGGCGGATTCTGAAAGTCTTAGCAAATTAAAGCATGCTATCCAGAGGTGCATATCTGTCAGGAGTTTGTCTGGATTTCTAGAAGTATCCAGTCGCTGTTTGTCAATCTTCTATCCAATTTGCTCAAAATTGACCTCGTTGAACTTGAGTTATGCCCCAGGAATACACAGCCTGGAGCTTATTCACTTAATTCGTCACTGCAGGATGCTGGAGCGCCTATGGGTTTGATCTTTTTATCTTTTCCGTGCTATTTGTTTACTTCATCTCTATGTTTAGTTTGTGACAGGAGAACTTTTCATTTTTACAGATTCTGGACACCATTGGAGACAAAGGGCTGGGCATAGTGGCATCTACATGTAAAGAACTGCAAGAATTGAGGGTTTTCCCATCGGATCTCCATGGGGTGGGACATGCAGCTGTGACCCAAGAGGGGCTGGTCGCTGTATCTGCTGGCTGCCCTAAGCTGAACTCTGTACTGTACTTCTGCCAGCAGATGACTAATGCTGCTCTCATTACTGTAGCGAAAAACTGCCCCAATTTCATTCGATTTAGATTGTGCACTCTTAACCCTATCGTACCAGATGCAGTGACCATGCAACCTCTAGATGAAGGATTTGGGGCAATTGTTCAATCATGCAGGGGTCTTAGGCGGTTATCAGTCTCTGGCCTTCTAACAGATCAGGTTTTTCTTTACATAGGAATGTACGCGGAGCAGTTGGAGATGTTGTCGATAGCCTTTGCTGGGGATAGTGACAAGGGGATGCTCTATGTTTTGAATGGATGCAAAAAACTCAAAAAGCTTGAAATCAGAGATAGCCCTTTTGGGAACTCGGCACTTCTAGCGGACGTGGGGAAGTATGAAACAATGCGATCCCTTTGGATGTCATCTTGCGAAGTGACCCTTGGAGGCTGCAAGTTTCTTGCAGAGAAGATGCCGAGACTCAATGTGGAGATAATTAATGACAATGAGGAGATGGATGCTAGTTCTGACGATAGACGGAGAGTAGAGAAGATGTACTTGTATCGCACATTGGCGGGGCCTAGGAAAGATGCACCAGGTTTTGTTTGGACATTGTAAATGGGACAGCAAGCGATGGCTGTCGGCGTGCAATGCCATTGTCTCAAGCTCTCATCCTAGTTGTCTAGGTGTATGAGAGGAGGTGTACTTTTACTTGAAAACGATGTACAATATGGCAATGTAATTCTTTGTTTTCATTGGCGTATACATTTTGCAATATACTAGAATGCGCGAGGATGCTCAGTTGGTCAGTCGTGATCATGTCACACCTATCTATGATGCAAGAGATTTGATAATTTATTTACATCTAAATTTATCATGAGTTATAAAATTATATTATGTTGATTAGTATGTACCCAAAAAATCAATTTCTATCTCAAAACCAGAATTTTGCCTCTTCATCCGTTTCTGTGACCCTGCGAGAATTTTGATGACCAAGAAAACTATGTTCTCTGCACTCTTTTTTATATCGGCTGCCTCCAAACCAACGGACCTTTGATCGTTCCTCGCTTTTCTTTCCGGTGAGGTGAGGGGGAGGGATTACCTTACAGGGGCTCCTGGGGTAGTGTTATTTCATTCAGTCAGTTATTGAATCGTGAACATTTTATTTATGGAAGAAATTCCCAGATAAGAGTGAACGCCAGGCTAGATTTTCTAGACGAGCTTAAGTTACGCAGACACTTTGATGGAAGTCAATGCCCATTATGAAAATTAATCATAAAACTATGTACTCTGTACTCTCAGTGATTGCTTCATTTCTATAATGTTACAAAAATGGGCACAAGGTGGAATTGAATATGAACTAGTATTGGTAATTTCTTCCTAGTCGTTCGGCATGTGAGCCTCGAGTATTCCGATAGCTTTGGTCTGCATGTCAACTTCCAGTCCCTTTTTCAATTCATTTCATAGCTCCCTCCTTCCTGTCCTGTCAGAAACTCCACTACTTACTCTTTCTCTCTCGTTTAACGTGTTCTTTCTATTTATTATCATTTATTCTTCTGCTCCTCACGTTACATGCATCCATCCATCCATCCATCTTGGCTCAACCCCCCCCCCCCCCCCCTGTTCTCTTACTGTTTGCTCTTCCGAAGCTTCTTTTCTCTGATCCTCTGGTGAGTTACCTTTTGTATTTCTGCACATGTTTGCTTTCTTCTTCTTGTCTCCATCCATCCAGTTTATCAGTATACGCTTGTAGAGTGTTGTCGTAATATTTTGTATGCTAATCAAGATGAAAGGAAAGGAGTTCATGGGTTGGTCTGCTTGTTTATCTGGGTTTGGAAGAAAAAAGAAGAGGAACGTCCCTCAAGTTGCCATCTTTTCTCCTTCAATGCGTCTTCCTTCTCAATCCCATCTGCTTCACAACTCCCTTAAAGATGTTGTAACCAAGGATATCGCCAATACACTCACTTCCCTTCGGGATCAAATAGCCTCATTAGCAGAAGATATTGTTGGTATGCAATTCACTATGCTGTTGCTGCTCTTTAATGTACCACAACTTTCTCTCGATTAAGTTTATTGTGCTTCGTTTTCTGAATCACAACAACTAAAGCATTTTATTATTCGGTTCAGGTGGATCTGCCGATATTGACGACTTGCAACGTCTTCTTGAGAACTATTTGTCTCTTATCTTAGGCCTTACCAAGAAAGGTTAGCAGGCCTTTGGATCAGAAAGGTCCCTGTGTCTCTTACTTTTCCATAAAAAAACCGCAAGGACTAATATTGATGTAAGTTTTCTCATTTCAGAACACGGACTTCAAAATTTGGTGGAATTCAGTTGGAAGAGTACTTCAGATAGCAAACAAGTCAGAATCTCGTAATCGCATCCCTTTTGACTAACTATTTTGCGTACTTGTACGTTTTGCGGGCAATGTGATAGTGACTAGGCCGTGTTGCTGTATAGCAGGAGATGTTTGTAGCCAACTCTTGGTTCGAAGTACTATCGGTTGTCCAAATCATGGCCACTCTCGCTCTTAGGAAAGCCAATTTGAAGATAATACCCACAGAGAGTGTTACTTCTGCAGGTATGGTGTACATATATCAAATGGAGTCTTTCTGATGTATAACATTTATTTTGAGTGCTTGATTCTCTGTATGACCACCTACTGCAATTTAGCAACCACATATATTTGTCATATACCAGACTTCATGAGTGAGGCTGTTGAGTTATTGCTAAGAGCAGCTGGATATCTGGATTTCTGCATCCGGGATGTTCTGGTCCGCTTACCAGCAGATACAACGTATGTGAAATCCTATTTCCTTCTTATGTACTAACACACTTTTGATATTTTCCCACTCGGGGCAACCTTATGACGCCAATTGGTCATCCATGTGCTTTGGACAGAAGCAAAATGCCTGATGTTTTGAGGAAGGGTGTGATGGAGGCCACCATAAACCAAGCACTGGCACAGGTATATACTTTTACTCCATGTGACCAGATAAGGGTCATTGTTTTTCATTCTTTAACTGGTAATCAGTTCGTCAGAGCAGATGTATGGAAAATCTCTTTATGTGAATGTAACAATTTAACTAGCCGACCCCGCATAGTTGGAAATAGACTTGAAGACTTGAGTGTTGTTGTCGTTGTATAGGGGGCCGTATTCATGCTTCATCTCGTGAGTCAAATATATGTATAGGTGCACTTCTTCTCATAAGAAAGCAGATGCACATAATCAGCAGTAACATGTTAAACAGATACATACATATATGTGGCTGACAGTGTGTCCAATAATCCCATATGCTACTAAGAGCATCTAAGGCTTTAACTACACTACAACGTGGTCATTTTCCCAATTGACTATATACATACACGTTTATGCAGGGAACAGAAATTCAGCTTGGGTTAGCTGTTGGAAGTCAAAATGCCACCTTATCAGTAAAAAGAAGGTTGGCTTGTGAACTTGTAAGCTACTTGGGCCAGGTACCTACCTTCAATCTACTCAGATTATTGTAGTCCAGATTAGACTCAACCAAGACACATACATTATATTATGTTACGCAGGCACATTACTGCTTGTCCAATGCTATCGAGACTTACGGAGAGGGAAAGAAACAATTGCTATTCATCAAGTGGAAGTATCTTGAGGCAAAGGTAAAGTTTTACACGGACTCGGAACTGTTTATTTGTGTATACAAGGTTTTATTCATTCTTATCCCCTACCCTTTCACTTACTGATTTCACTCAAGAATATTTAGTACTATGAGCAGTTTGTTCTCACACGTACAGGCAGCAGCATTCTACTACCATGGTCTGATGGTTGATAAGGGTACTGATGTATCTTGCCATGTAAGTGCCTTGTCTTGTTTCCTGGCCGCTGAAGAAGTTCTTTCGGAAAGCAAGAAAGCATGCTTAAGCTTCTGCCTAGCGGATCCAGTGACCAGGTAGATAGTCATTAGATAATATCGGTGTTTTAACTTCCCTTACCATCAACGGCAGCAACAGAGAAGCATCCGTGCTATTGATCCCAGTGTATCTGGGTTGATGCCTTGATTTGCAACAGGCCTCCACCACCTTGGGGTGTAATGAAGCATTTGAACAAGAAAATACATGAAACTGCAAGTAAGAAGTTTCAGATGCACGGGTTTCTCTTGGACCAAGACAAGTAAGGCCCGCCTCAACTTTAATTTCTGAATTATGGTTAAAGACTTTAAGCAGTGTGTTCCATCGAAGAAGACGATATGAATTTTGTTCATTCATTGGATTCGGAATAAAAAGTCCTATCCTGTCATGCATCCAACAAAGTAGATGCTAATGTCTGTCTTTTCTTACTATAACAACATTGTACAAACTTCCCTCCACGGATGTGCAGAGGGCTTGGAATAGTTCCAGAACTCCCGGAGTTCCAGTTATCCCTGAGACCGGAGGAGTATGAGTTGCCGGTGATGGATTCAGCATGGGACAGAGACAAGTGGCCAGAGATCAGAGGACAAAACCTTAAACTCAAAGAGCACCTTAAAGATGGTGAAGATGATCATATTGGAACAAGTTAGTTGATGGTCACACAGCGGAATGTTTTTTGTATGCAGGTAACCGGTTATGCTTGTATAAACATCGGTAAAGCCAAGAGCGAGCTACCAGCGTACCCCAAAAGTATGCAAGGACAAAACATGATAGAGCTGGCTTTTGGTTTATATCTTGGGGCTTTACGCAAGTTCTGTATATTTTGGAGTCAAGTATACTTCCTTTTAACTATCGAGTCAAAAACAAAAATGAGCAATTGATTTTTTACTTTTGTGAGCTGCATTAGTCTATAATATCTGCTTGCAACATTACAGAACTAACCACTCAGTTTGCATCCCCAATACGCGTAACTAAAAACCAAAAAAGCAGCGCTTTGTTAGCAACTACTCATTGGGCTCTTTAGCTCGTGAAGAAAAAAGGGATGGCAATGTTTAATTGGTAGCAGAATGTACTCGCTGCTTTTTCATTAAATATCAATAAATCAGGTCGGATTACAAAAATTTCTAGAATATCCAAAATGTTCAATACTGGAATAGAAAGTGAATCAGCCATTGATTAGATCCGCTTTTGCTGGAATAGTTCTAACCTCTTCATTGATGAGCAGAGGTGTGCTTCGAGCATCCCCATCCATAATAAATATTCAGGAAACACAACACAGCTAAGAAATGGAACCCAGTGTAGTAATGTTCGGTCATTCCATTGCTTCAAGAAATGTGCTCAGAGGCGTGTTTTGCCACCAACTCTTAACATTTCCAGGCTGTTATTTCAATGCCCATCAAACATAAATCTACCAGTAATTATGCCCATCAGCTGATCGAACCCATAATTATGCTTAAACATGGAAGTAATAAGCTTCATGGGCTAAATTCCTTCCTACTGTAAACCTCACTTACAATGGGAACTGGAATTTTGTGGCCCATCCAGTATCCATGTTCCCTTCTTTCTCTCTTTTTTCCCTTTTCGAAGTGCGAATTTGTATTCAGGGTATGCAATTAAAGCTTATCCTTTTATACCAGCAAGAAAATCAGACAACATAAAGAGCACAATGCTACAGTTATTTATTTAGACTGTCCCCAATGTAGGTATTGGAGGTGGGAGGAATCCAGTTCTTACAAATTTTTAAATCTTTACAAAGGAAGAACTACACGTACATATAATGGTTCATTTGGTCGGGAACCTTGAGTCAGCTGCTTATATCAAAGTATTTTGGATCTTCTGGGAAATGGTATTCCACGTTCAACTGGCAAAACAAATAAAGAAACGCTGGTTAAAAGAAAAGCTCATCCACCAGATAATATGCTACACATGATTTTTTTTTTTTTT